>CM041541.1:14213043-14503043 GCA_023238725.1 Scortum barcoo | reverse complement strand
GGAGTTTCTGCAGCCCGACGAGGACTCTTCAGGACTGAGTCTGTGTGGGTCCTGAAGTCGGGGTGGGGGGTTAAGAGGAGCTGCAGTTTTAAAGGTGAATCATTCATGTTTTCTCAGACTGGACTCAGAGTGGTTCCGACTGTGAGTCGTTTCCATCATCTTCTGGGAGAGCTGTGCAGTAATAAAGGCATGCAGCACTGAAGGTTTTTACAGGACCCCCCAGCAGGACTCAGAGTGCCCCCCAGCAGGACTCAGAGAGTTTTCTGAGCCGCCTCTGTGGATACCTGTTCTGTTTGCTGATGGTCATGGCGGTGGGGAGAAGCTGGGTTTGGATGCGGGTCTGCGCTCTGGTCTTTGTGCTCCTTGTCCAGCCGAGCAGCTCCCAGTATGAGAGGGGGATTTCCATCCCGGAGCACGGCTTCTGCCAGCCCATCTCCATCCCCCTCTGCACCGACATCGCCTACAACCAGACCATCATGCCCAACCTGCTGGGCCACACCAACCAGGAGGACGCGGGGCTGGAGGTCCACCAGTTCTACCCACTGGTTAAAGTCCAGTGCTCAGTGGACCTGAAGTTCTTCCTGTGCTCCATGTATGCTCCGGTGTGCACGGTTCTGGAGCAGGCCATACCGCCCTGCAGGTCTCTGTGTGAACGGGCACGACAGGGCTGCGAGGCGCTCATGAATAAATTCGGCTTCCAGTGGCCGGAGAGGCTGCGCTGCGAGAACTTCCCGGTCCACGGCGCAGGAGAGATCTGCGTGGGTCAGAACACGACTGACGCTGACGGCCCCATTGACGTATGACCCGACCCCCCGCCTCCCCGAGTTTGTGACCGTGCCGCCGTACCGGCCCAACCGGCCCTTCTCCTGCCCCCTGCAGCTCCAGGTGCCCCCCTACCTCAACTACCACTTCCTGGGGGCGAAGGACTGCGCAGCGCCCCCTGTGAGGTGTCCAAGCCCAACGGACTGATGTACTTCCGTGAGGAGGAGTTAAAGTTTGGCCGGCTCTGGGTCGGTATCTGGTCCGTTCTGTGCTGCGTGAGCACCCTCTTCACTGTGCTCACATATCTGGTGGACATGAGGCGGTTTCGATACCCAGAGAGGCCGATCATCTTCCTGTCCGGCTGCTACTTCATGGTGGCGGTGGCCTACACCACTGGCTTCCTGCTGGAGGACAAAGTAGTGTGTATTGATAAGTTCAATGTGGACGGCTACAAGATGGTGGCCCAGGGCACCAAGAAAGAGGGCTGCACCATCCTCTTCATGATCCTCTACTTCTTTGGCATGGCCAGCTCCATCTGGTGGGTGATCCTGTCCCTCACCTGGTTCCTGTCAGCTGGGATGAAATGGGGCCACGAGGCCATTGAGGCCAACTCTCAGTACTTCCACCTGGCAGCCTGGGCGGTGCCGGCAGTTAAAACCATCACCATCCTGGCGATGGGGCAGGTGGACGGCGACCTGCTCACCGGTGTCTGCTACGTGGGAATCTACAACGTTGACGCCCTGCGGGGTTTCGTCCTGGCGCCGCTGTTCGTCTACCTCTTCATCGGCACGTCCTTCCTGCTGGCGGGCTTCGTGTCACTTTTTCGCATCCGCACTATCATGAAGCATGACGGCACCAAGACGGAGAAACTGGAGAAGCTGATGGTGCGGATCGGCGTGTTCAGCGTGCTGTACACGGTGCCCGCCACCATCGTCATCGCCTGCTACTTCTCGACGAGCAGGCCTTCAGGCCGCAGTGGGAGAGGACGTGGCACATGCAGACGTGCAAACGCTTCGCCGTGTCGTGCCCAGCCGGAAACTTCGCACCTCTGACGCCGGACTTCACCGTGTTCATGATCAAGTACCTGATGACCATGATCGTGGGGATCACATCCGGTTTCTGGATCTGGTCTGGGAAGACGCTGCAGTCGTGGCGCAGGTTTTATAAGAAACTGACCAACAACAACCAGGGAGAGACGACGGTGTAGAGGGTTTTATGAGCTCGGACACATGGAGGACTGTCGGGAGTGAAAACAGCCGGTTGTTCGGTGCAGCTCCTGACTGAGGCTTTTGTTCAGAGAGGACGGATGAGAGTGCGGTGTACGTCGGCTCGAGTACTCTCCTCAGACTGAAGACGTCTTCACAGACTGAATGCTTGAGGACCACATCGTGACACTTATTGCTTTTATATCTGCAGTCACAGTGTGTTGATGCCTTTTCCACTTGTAGCTCTTAAATCTTTCGTACTTTTACACTAACTGAGCCGGCTAACATTTTATTTTACGGGTCTGGAGTTGAAAGTTTCCTGAAAAACATGTAATTTGGTACAAATCTTAATTTCATTATTGATGAACGTGTAGATGAGTTTTTGAGGAATCTGTAGGTCTTAAAAATATCCTTCTGTGAATAATGAATGAATCTTTACTGGGTTCAAAATGCCCAGATACAACAGAGACATCAGAGATAATAGAGATGAGTAAAGATGCTGCGTCAGGCGGGGGCACGGGACGTCAGGTATTGTCGGCTCACTGTTGAAAGTCATGTGGGCAGAAGTTCATTTAGAGGCCTTAAGAGTCACATCTGAACTCTGAGACGTCAAACTCATGTTGAATCTTCAGTGTGACCTCACTTCCTGAGGATATGATTATCTTTAATGTCCCTCCACAATAAAGCTCCATAATTGTTTGCTTCATTCTCAGTGATCAGTGATCTTAGAGTGAACATCCTGATCTCTGACACAGGAGCTGCTGTCAGAGAGGAAACATCAGCAACAGCAGCAGCTCTTCCAGGAAAACTCATTTTCTTCTGTCACATTTACACCTAAATGACATTTTTCTTTCTAGGAGTCTGTTTAGATAATAATTAGAAAAAATTTCATCCCCGTAAGATAAATTGTGAACGTGAAATGAGTCTGGTTCATGTGCTGTCTTTGTTTTTCCATCTCTTTAATCAGATGTGTGTGAAACAGCCTCAGTTATACTTCCTTTGTAAATATAATGTTTGAGAAGAACTTATGTATTTATAATAATTTTAAATTATGCTTTTTGATTATTTTTTGTTGCTGCACAGCTTGTACAGTTTTTCAGAATAAAACGTTAAACTTTTAGAAAGACCTGTCTTTTGTAAATGAAAAATCCCTGACACACATATTTCATGTGTCTTTTATTGAGAGGGAGTGAAAAAGCGGGTTTGTTCCAGATGTGGATCACTGCCTTCCTTCAGAAATGTGATCCTTTTTCTTTTCTCTTTTGTCTCGGCTGTAGAAAATGTTGAAACCCTCCCCGAGCTTCTGAGACTGAAACCAGAGCAGTTTGACCTCCTTACAGAAAACAGAAATCTTTCTCAGGTCAGGGAAAGTTTGGGAGTTCATGTCCATCTTCTGTTCAGAGTTTCACAGAAAATACTCACATTCATGTTCAGTATCCGAGTATATAAAGTTTATTATGAAATCACTCACACTGTCAGGAACACCGTTACTGAGAACATCAATCAAATGTAATATGATTTATCAGAAACTGCATGAAACAGTGTCTAATGAAGAGTTAGAGCAAAAACAATGAATAAATCAACATTTTTTTAACTGCAGAACAAAGACTGTTTTAAGTTTTCTTCAGTTCAGCAGATTTGTTCACTGGTGATGTGGCGCCCCCTGCTGCTGAAAACAAGAATTCTTCCTCATTATTGAAGTGGAATTAAAGTCTAAAAAGTAAAGTCCTGTGCTCAGTAAAGTGGAGTTAAAGTGCATAAAGTAAAGTCCTGGTTTCAGTTATTTGTCATTCAAACAGGCTGTGGTGGTAACATATTTTAACAAACGTTTGTTAATCCTCCGTCACTGCTGTTTCCTGGTTAAACTTTACTTTCACTTTCTCGGAGCGTCGTGTCTCAGATAGTTTTCTCCATGTGAAGCTCCAGCTGAAGGTAATGGAACAAGTTTGAAATGTTTTCCTCGTTAACACAAGCTGTCGTTAGCTTAGTTCAGCTAGAAACAGCAGAATTCATTCATTTCTCCAAAGTCACAGGTTGAAGAGGAAACTCGGGACGAAGGAGGACAAACAGCCGCCATTTTAAACTGAGATGTGATCAGTAACTTTTAATCAATAATCAGATTAAATAGTTCATGTTTTAATGTTCTAGCAGGGTGTTCTTGAGACTGTTGGTCTTTTATTTTGAAAGGATCTCTTTGTTAAAAGTACATTTACTGCAGTACTGTTATGAAGTACAATTTTGAAGTACTTTACTGGAGTATTTGTCTGCTCTGCTCCTTTCTACCTGTACTGCAGTACATCTCAGAAGGGAGATATTTGACTTTTTACTACATTTAGTTCCTTTTCAGATGAAGATTGTAAATGAAAAACAAAAGATGAGTCTGTAAAATCTGATTGAGTGTTTTCCATGAAAGCAGCTCAAAGTGTCTCCAGCTCAACCAGCTCCAACATTAAAGTACTAGTTCCACATCAGTGTGTTCATGTGTTCATGATACAATCACACAATAACACAACAGTGACACACTGAGATGAACTTTGCTCTCACAGATGAAATCCAATATTTGTTGCTGCCACATGATTTTGTCTGAAGTGAAGCTTCATGTTTTATTGGACAGTTTAACAAGCGCTGCCTCTGTGGAGCTTTGGGCTCCTGATCAATGGTTCAGCTTTATTGTCTTTATACAGGATTGACAATAAAAGTGATAGAAAAGCAGCACTAAAAGGAAGAAAAGTCATCAAGTGTTCCTCCATGCTGCTCTTCACTTCACTGCAGCTTCATGACGCCATCTAGTGGACTGATAGTAGAAGTAGAGCAGCTGATGGCAGCTTCCTCTGACGGCATTCAGCTGAGCCTGATATGAAAGAGAAAATAAGAGCCAATCACTGGAGGAGCAGCTGATCTTTTTACAGGAGAAATGATGGAAAGGAGGATTTCAGTTGATGTGCAGATGAATGATTTGTGTTTCCTCTCCAGATGAAAGTGTGTGTGAGCTGATGTGGATGTGAGTTGAGCAGCATGGATCAGTGTGAGGACAGAGAGGAGGGAGTCCCTCCCTCTAAAACCAGTCTGTGTGGGGAACATGACAGCCAGACCAAAGCTCAGAGGTGAGATGAGGATCTCCAACTGTCCACCACTCAAATCACTCCACCATCATTATTCACACTCAAAGCTCTGTGTGTGTTGTGTTGAAGGCCAGAGCAGCCGAGACCAGACTGTCCTGAACCTGGACCTGAACCTAAACCTAAACCTAAACCTGAACCTAAACCTGAGCCCAGCTGTGTGTCCTTAAAGAGTGATTGGTCAAAGGGTCGTCTCATGAATTTTAAAGAACAACAATGCTCTGCTGCAAAGAGGTCAGCTGTTAATCAGATCAAATGTTACAGATTCATGTTTTAACTGTTATTTATCCAGAGAAGTTTTATTAAAGCTGTTTGTTTATTTTCAGCATTGTTCTTCTTCACATACATTTATATTCTCACATGTGAAAGCTGCCCAGTATAAACCAGTATAACCAGTATAAGCAGTCTTCAGTCATGTGACAGCAGAAATAGAAACTTGTCAGTGAGAACAGCTGGACTGTGATCAGCTGCTGTAAAACTCAGAATGAAGCATCACAGAGAGTCTGAGGAAACACACAGTTGGTTTCTTATTGATGCTGATGGAAGAACTCAGATCTGCGAGTGTTGACGATCAGACGTCAGCTCACTTTGTTTTCTCCAACATGAGAGAAGAGTTTGTTGTTTCACTGTGTTCTGGGTGCAGATTAGATCCTGTTTTTATGTGTTTCTATCAGGAGGAAGCTGGAAACAGCAGAACCCAGCAGTGTGTCCGCGAAGGAGGAGAAGAAGAGGAGGTGAGGATTTAACACAGAGAAGAAAGACTAACCAGTGTGTTTGTATCCGACTCTGCTGTGAGATCTCCAGTTTTTAAAGCTTTATGGGTTCATATTTAACCTCTCTGAGCAGCAGTGTTGTTGTTCAGCAGCGTCTCAGTGGGAGCTGCCCAGAACAACCAGTGTGAACCAAGCAGACACTGAGCAGCTCCACTGGAGGGGCTTCGTTCAGCTGTTCTTTAGCAGTGTACACTGAGGAGAGTCGAGTTTTAGTCTCACATTTCTGTTCAGCTCACAGTTCAGCAGTTGGACCTGGTGACCTTTAAGCGTCCCTCTCTAACCTGAAGGCCTGCGCTGCCTCCCAGCTGGTCTGATGTGATGAACTGTTCTCTGCTGTTTTAGCCTCATTTTATAAGAAAGCAGTGAAGACCCAAGTTCAGTGAGAAGCAGGAGACTGAAGATGTGTTTAGTGATTCATTTTGGGGTCGATCACCGTTATCGGTCGCTCTGATCTCCGATCACTTTGTCTGTTTCTGTGGTGGGCAGTTTACAGACATTAGTCAACTATAAGTGAGCACACTAGTTCATGTTAGCTAGTTACAGCCTGGAGAAAAATAATCCAGTTTACTCAAAGCTTCACCGCCAGCTACCTGCAACTGTTACGGTGGAAAGTTTTCTTTCATCTTCCTCAATGGATGAGTTGATGTCATGAATCAGTCAACACACTTTAAATATCAACATGGCGACTTTGATAATTTCCTTTGTTTTTATTGGCTCTCTTACAGACAGACACTTTAGTGATGATTAAATCTTCAGTCACTTAAAAACGTTCATGAATTTCAGCTGGATTATGTGAACTGAGAGAATTTTATTTCCTCACGTGGAATAAAAAAGTTGGAGCCTCGTTCTGCTGCAGCAGCTGAGTGAGTGTTGATTGAGTTGCTAAATAGTCCGACTCTCCGTCTGCTTTCATCACATGGAGGAATATAACGAGTTTTCAAAGCTAGCCAGCACCTTCAACTGTCTGATGACATTTGTGGTGTTGAAATGTTCGATCACGTTCCTCCATGAGGAGTGTCCTTGAGACAAACCTTGCAGGTGGCAAATTTATTGTCTTTTTCAGACACCTGATAGAACAGTCAGACAGGTGAAGCCATTTAAGCAGCTTCCACCATCGATCAAACCATCTCAAACAAATATCTGTGGCCTGTCAATGGGAGCAGAGTTTATGAAATCCATTGTCTTTGTGAAACACTACAGCCAACAAGGTTTTCTAACTATCACACTCGGCAACCATCAATGTGTGACACAGAAAACAAGAAACAGAATTAAGATAATTCTTCTCTACTCACACATGAAAGGCAATTTCTAAGACTCAGCAACCAGAAGACACAAACAGGTACATTTATATATATATATATATATATATATATATATATATATATATGTATGTATATATGTGTTAGGAAACAGGTGAAATCAGTGATTAAACAAGGTAAGTTATTGACTGAAAGTTTCCACTAACAGTTTTGGTCCAATATTCCCTGATGTTTCACTTCACCTGCTTCAAGTTTATTAGGGCTCAGTACCACTTTGCACTGGACAGGTAGCATCCAGTTAGCTTGTGTGAGCTGTGTGTTGCTGTCCACAGTATTATAGGGTCAATAAGAGCTGCTGGGACTAAACCAGACAAGCTGCTGAACCAGCACAGTGAACTGAAAGCTGCACATAAATGCAGACTGGACTGTTGATTCACAGTGGGATCAGCAGTACGAGCAACACTTTAATGTCAGAGGAAACCATCTGATTTAATATTGTCATCAACACTTTAACTCAGAGGACCTTTAGCTTGTATTTGTCTCTGTGTGGACAGACATCATGTGAGCTAATTCTTCATGATTCCTCCACAGAGTCCACCAGGAGAGCTCAGAGGTTCCCAGTGGTCAGTCTGCCCAGCAGCATCAAACACACCTGGACTCCATATTTATGGTCTGTACATGTACAACAACTACTTTTCCATCTGTTGTGTTCACAATAATCTCCATGCTGCACTTTGTAGACCAGTGGATTGTCAGTGTGTCCAACATGGATCTGATGTTTGTTCCATGATTTTAGTCTGATGGTGTCGTTCATATAATCTTCTGTTCCAGCTGCTGGAGGAGAACATTGTCGCTTTTGTGAAGAACGAGCTGAAGAAGAGCCAGAAGCTTCTGACTTCAGATTACCCAGAATGCTTAGAGAGTCAGAGGGAGGATGAGGAGATGTTGGATGGTGAGGATGAAGAGCAGAGGAGGAGCAAGCAGAGAGGCATTTCTGAAGATCACACTGGACTTCCTGAGGAGGATGAAGCAGGAGGAGCTGGCTGACTGTCTGCAGAGCAGTAAGAGGATTTCTCTAAAGATCTGGGTTACTCTAAATATACTGACTTTTTGTGCAACACCTATTTGGGTCGTTTGTCTCCAAACCACTTGTTACTATGACTGAAAAAGTAAATACAGTTATAAAAACTCAGTCATGATTGGTTCCCACAGCATGCTACAGAGCAGCACACAGTACAAGTGACTCAGTGAATTTTAACAATCATAGCGGTTCAACAGTCACTCTGCTTGTCATGGTCACTTCTCCCAAATAGGTTATGGGATAGTTTTCCCATTCCACTGAAACTCTACAAAACATGGATTAAATAACAAACTAATTCATATACATATAAGAATGTAGCATCTCAGAGAGTGCAAAACAGTGAAAACAGTGAAATGAATAGTGAACAGAAGTGTAGTGTTATTGCACAGAGTCCAGTTATAAGTCAGTTATTTATTGTTTATTTGTTTGTCTATTTATCTGTAGACTAGCAGGCAAACTAAGTCCACTTAGCAAAAAGTCTGTCTGTCAGCTTTTCTGAAAACTGTGTTTGATCCTACAATCAGTCTAGTCCAATCTAGCTCTTACAAACAAAACAGTAAAAATATCAGAAAGCCACTTCTGGTTTTAACATGGAAAAAACAGGAAATCACGATAGAGAAGTATAACATATAAAGACATAATGAAAAGTATAAAGACACTTACTGACTCACTGTTTTTTTGTTGCCCAGCAGTAAATAGTGAGAAATTCTTAGGAACCAAATATTGACAACAAAGACCATACTAAAAAAAGTAAAGCAAAAAGAAGTGGTTATATTTCTTTGAGAGTAACCTCAGTTTTGTTACCGGTTCTTTCAGAATCTCCTCTCATGTGCCAAAGAAACCTCAAATCTAATCTGCAGAAGAAGTTCCAGTGTGTGTTTGAGGGGATTGCTAAAGCAGGAAACCCAACCCCTCTGAACCAGATCTTACACAGAGCTCTACATCACAGAGGGAGGGACTGCAGAGGTCAATGATGAACATGAGGTCAGACAGATTGAAACAGCATCCAGGAAACCAAAGAAACCAGAAACAACAATCAGACAAGGAGACGTCTTTAAAGCCTCACCTGGAAGAGATGAACCAATCAGAACAGTGATGACAAAGGGAGTGGCTGGCATTGGGAAAACAGTCTTAACACAGAAGTTCACTCTGGACTGGGCTGAAGACAAAGCCAACCAGGACATACACTTCACATTTCCATTCACTTTCAGAGAGCTGAATGTGCTGAAAGAGAAAAAGTTCAGCTTGGTGGAACTTGTTCATCACTTCTTTACTGAAACCAAAGAAGCAGGAATCTGCAGGTTTGAAGAGTTCCAGGTTGTCTTCATCTTTGACGGTCTGGATGAGTGTCGACTTCCTCTGGACTTCCACAACAATGAGATCCTGACTGATGTTACAGAGTCCACCTCAGTGGATGTGCTGCTGACAAACCTCATCAGGGGGAAACTGCTTCCCTCTGCTCGCCTCTGGATAACCACACGACCTGCAGCAGCCAATCAGATCCCTCCTGAGTGTGTTGACATGGTGACAGAGGTCAGAGGGTTCACTGACCCTCAGAAGGAGGAGTACTTCAGGAAGAGATTCAGAGATGAGGAGCAGGCCAGCAGAATCATCTCCCACATCAAGACATCACAAAGCCTCCACATCATGTGCCACATCCCAGTCTTCTGCTGGATCACTGCTACAGTTCTGGAGGATGTGTTGAAAACCAGAGAGGGAGGAGAGCTGCCCAAGACCCTGACTGAGATGTACATCCACTTCCTGGTGGTTCAGTCCAAAGTGAAGAACATCAAGTATGATGGAGGAGCTGAGACAGATCCACACTGGAGTCCAGAGAGCAGGAAGATGATTGAGTCTCTGGGAAAACTGGCTTTTGAGCAGCTGCAGAAAGGCAACCTGATCTTCTATGAATCAGACCTGACAGAGTGTGGCATCGATATCAGAGCAGCCTCAGTGTACTCAGGAGTGTTCACACAGATCTTTAAAGAGGAGAGAGGACTGTACCAGGACAAGGTGTTCTGCTTCGTCCATCTGAGTGTTCAGGAGTTTCTGGCTGCTCTTCATGTTCCATCTGACCTTCATCAACTCTGGAGTCAATCTGCTGTCAGGAGAACAAACAACCTCCCATGAATCTGTGGTGACACAGCTCTATCAGACTGCTGTGGACAAGGCCTTACAGAGTCCAAATGGACACCTGGACTTGTTCCTGCGCTTCCTCCTGGGACTTTCACTGCAGACCAATCAGACTCTCCTACGAGGTTTGCTACCACAGACAGGAAATAACTCACAGACCAATCAGGAAACAGTCGAGTACATCAAGAAGAAGATCGAAGAGACTCCCACTGCAGAGAAAAGCATCAATCTGTTCCACTGTCTGAATGAACTGAATGATCGTTCTCTAGTGGAGGAGATCCAAAAGTCCCTGAGATCAGGAAGTCTCTCCACTGATAAACTCTCTCCTGCTCAGTGGTCAGCTCTGGTCTTCATCTTACTGTCATCAGAAAAAGATCTGGATGTGTTTGACCTGAAGAAATACTCTGCTTCAGAGGAGGCTCTTCTGAGGCTGCTGCCAGTGGTCAAAGCCTCCAAGAAAGTTTTGTAAGTGGGATTTATTAATGATTAAATATTCAAATGGAGCTAACTTTTTACTTATTTCCTCTCTGTTTTCTCTCCAGGCTGAGTGGCTGTAACCTCTCAGAAAGAAGCTGTGAAGCTCTGTCCTCAGTTCTCAGCTCCCAGTCCTCTAGTCTGAGAGAGCTGGACCTGAGTAACAACAACCTGCAGGATTCAGGACTGAAGCTGCTGTTTGCTGGACTGGAGAGTCAACATTGTAGACTGGAATCTCTCAGGTCAGGATTCATTAACCTTCTTATCTTATTACGATTCAAATCATATATACTGTCGTTTATGAACAATTATCCTGTGTACCTGCTAATATAATATGCCACAGAACCTTTAACCCTTAACTTCAGAAGTAGTTTCTAGACTCAGAGAATTACTTTACATGAGTTTTTTTCAATCATTTTATCTAGTTTTAGTTGTTGAATTCTTAAATACTCAGATAATTAAAATGTTTAACTCTGAATTTGTGTCTAAACCAAAATGTACTTGAAAAAAATCCATCAAGCAAAAAGACTCTGGTGTCTCCGTCTGTGGCTTCTTTGAAGTCACATTTTCTTCTGTGAAAATCTGTGTTTTTATTTTCCTTTTTTAACAAAAACTTCATCCTTTATAAACACATTTTCATTTCTTTAGCCATGCTAATAGCTAGGGACTTGGGACACAATCAAGGCCAAATTACCAAATGTCTAAAGTATAAATTGTTCCAGAAGTCCAGCAGACCAGTCCAAAAGCCAACAGCTGAGTGTTACGTTCCAGACTGTGGTCAAGTTATGGTTGAACTAAGAATACAGAGCTATTTAAAATCTCACACACCTCTACAATATTTGAAACCTGACCAAACCTGACTGTTTGTCATCACTCTGTCATTTATCTGAACAACATCTCTAATATTTCACACAGCAGACGATCTCAGATCACAGATCATTCTTTGGGTTGCTCTTTGAGTTTCCTTTTTAACAGTGGAGACACAGAACATGTAATAAAAATGACATTTTGTAGAGAGTAAAGTGTTTCTTCCAGTTAAACTCCTGCTGTAGAGCTCAAACCTCTGAGGACATAAAAGATTAATCCACGTTGCAGTGTTTGTCTCTTGATCTTTTCATGTATTTGATGTTT
The DNA here is from genome assembly GCA_023238725.1 of Scortum barcoo. Taxonomy (NCBI): domain Eukaryota; kingdom Metazoa; phylum Chordata; class Actinopteri; order Centrarchiformes; family Terapontidae; genus Scortum; species Scortum barcoo. The sequence goes on along the minus strand of CM041541.1, from coordinate 14,491,106 downwards.
TCTGTTCCTCAGTCCGTGAGTCTCTGTGTATTTTATGTTTTACCTGCAGGAAGACAAATGTCCCCTCAGACACACTTCAGTTAATGATGATATTTTAAATGATATTTTGTCAAACTTAGTTTGTCAGTGAGTCTCTCTCCTTTGCTGCTGTGTTGATTTTCTTTCTGAACATTTGTTCAAACTCTCCATCAGCTCGTATCAGAACTTCTAACTCCAATGAGGAGACAGAGGACGGCCTGTTTTTATCACTGGTTTTCATGGTGAATCGTAGTATCAGAGCTCCACTGATCTTATAGTCGTCAAACCTTTAACTCAGAGTGAACAGCAGTAGAAATCTTTGCTGTGCTTGAACTTCAGAAATGCTCTGAAAGGCTGTTTGACTCAGAAAACAGCAACGCTACTGAGAAATGTAGTTAAACTACTAACGCAGCTACTTGTAGCTTTGCTCCTTTCCAACACTGTTTATTTATTCAAGTGGAGACAGTCTCTTCTTGTCTGACTGATGCAGCAGTGCCCTCAGATGATCTGCCATGTGTGATGTTTTGTGTGTTTGCAGGCTGTCAGGCTGTCTGATCACAGAGGAAGGCTGTGCTTCTCTGGCCTCAGCTCTGAGCTCCAACCCCTCCCATCTGAGAGAGCTGGACCTGAGCTACAATCATCCAGGAGACTCAGGAGGTGAAGCTGCTGTCTGCTGGACTGGAGGACCCACAGTGGAGATTGGACACTCTCAGGTATGAAGAGGCCTGCTGCAGCCACAGACAGTCAGTCTGATAGAGGAGGACTTCTTAGTTGGTGGAGGATAAGAGTGTTATATGAACAATCACACATGTAGGAAGCCTTTTTCCTTTGCTCAGAACAGAACAGAACTGAGGTAACAAAAAGATAGACAAAGTGCAGACTGACCTCAGCTGGTGATGATGGTAATAATATTGATGAAATGATGATAATGATGACAACGGTATAAGGGTACATAATAAAAAGTATGATTTTAATATATGATGATGCAATAATAATAATAATAATAATAAATTTAAATTTAATTTAAATCAGTATTTAAACAGTGACAGCTAAGTATTTATGTCTAATGTTGTGTTGTTTTCTATATAATATAATATACATACATAGACATAGATCTATTAATAGATAGAGAAGATATGTTGTATAATGTATGTGTAATATCCATTTTGACTGTGAAAGGTATATGAACATATACATAAATATAAAAATATAAGTATATACATGATATGATTTATAGCACATGTATTAGCTGTCATCTGAACTGATGTCAAACAGCAATATGAAGCTATCTTGGCTCAACTGTTGAGTTTTTCGAGGAATCGTGTTTATGTTTTTTGTTCAGAAAGAAGAAAAAACATAATCATGATTCCTGGAGGGACACATAAGCAAGTAAACATAATTATTATTAGTTATCTGTATTTGCATGTAAGTAAATAAAAGTGTCATCAAACATGAGGTGTGCAGCTCAGTGGAGATACGAGTTATCCTGACAGTCGTTCTTACTGCTGTAATACACATCACAGATATCAGCTCAACACCAAAGCACAGTCACATGAAGACGCAGAAAACATCCAGCACATGAAATGATGCTGTTTCTCTCAGAAAGAGGTTTTCTGACACGTGAGGTTTTGGAGGGAAACAGTCTGGGAGTGTGTGTCACTTGGTTTGATGGCAGAGGTCTGGAACAAGGACTGCTTTTGAAGCGGGACTCTTAATGGAGACGGGATGATCCAAAAAGAGCTTTGTGTGTGTTGTCCTCCTCTTTCACACACACCAACATCCTGTGGGTCACTCTCAGTGTATGAGGAGAGTGGCAGAGCTGAAGAGGTTCAGGGGGAGCAGGGAGAAGCAGGCCGGATGCACATATTGTGTTGATGTGTCTGAGAGTGATGTAATGTCCATGTTTGCATGCTGAAAGAGGATGTGCTGCTCTGACCCCCCCTCCTCCTTTCAGGGTGGAGCCTGCTGGAGTCCGATGGTTGACACCAGGTCTGAGGGAAGTGTAAGTGTGTTTTTCATTTCATTCATGAAAACAAAGCAGCACACATTCAACCATCTTCAGACTGTGACATCACTCATTCAAATCTCTGATGTCATCATCAAACTGCCAATCAATCAACAGATGATCAATAACTGCAGCTCTATTGTGTCTTTTTCTCTGATCAGATTCCTGTGAACTCACAGTTGACACAAACACAGTAAACAGAAATGTCAAACTGTCTGACAACAACAGGAAGATGATACGTGTGATGGAAGATCAGTCATATCCTGATCATCCAGAGAGATTTGACTTCTGGAGGCAGCTTCTGTGTGAAACTGGTCTGACTGGTCGCTGTTACTGGGAGGTCGAGTGGAGCGGGAAAGGTTGATATATATCAGTGAGTTACAGAGGAATCAGAAGGAAAGGAAACAGTGAAGACTGTTGGTTTGGATACAATGATCTGTCCTGGTGTCTTACCTGCTCTGATGGTGGTGGTTACTCTGTCTATCACAATAACATAGGAACACCCTTCTCCATCTCCTCCTCCTCCTCCTCCTCCTCCTCCTCCTCTGTGTCTCTCACAGAGTAGCAGTGTATGTGGACTGTCCTGCTGGCACTCTGTCCTTCTACAGAGTCTCCTCTGACACACTGATCCACCTCCACACCTTCAACACCACATTCACTGAACCTCTTTATCCTGGATTTGGAGTCTGGTCTGGTTCCTCCAGTGTCTCTGTGTCCTCTGTAGGAGGGAGAGTCTCCTCCTGGGGGGACGATCTGGTCCTGGTCTGGTTCATTAGTGTCAGAAATCTTTCAGGTTCTTGTCCTAAATGAGTCAATGAACTTTGTCCAAACTGATTGTTGGTGATTGAAAAGATTCCTTATTTCCATTGTAAACCTCTTCCACTTCCAGTCCTTTCAGTGTGAAGCTCTGATCATTAAATGGTGGAAATGTTGTTGACTTGGACTTTCTGTCGTGTTTCCTTTGACTTCTGGCTCTTCACAATAAAAGCATGATGTTCCTGTGAGTGTGTTTGTTGTGTTTCCTGACATGATTCAGCTCAAACATGCAGGATGTGGACAAACTTTGTGGATGCTTGTTTTCTTCATGAATTACAGCCGTACTTTATAATGTTCCATTTTTTCTGTCATGTCATCACTTTTCCACTGAAATTACAACCTTTGCTCAACTTTTCTCTCAAAATGTCTAATTTCTTTCTCCTCCTACAAACTGTGTGTTTCTCTGTGTGTATTTCTTTCTGTTGGTGTGTATTGTGAGTCTCAAGTTATATCAAATATTTTACAAAAGCATTTTCAAAATGACTAACTATTTAAATAAAATAACATTTCAACATTTCTATAAACAGTATTTTTTTATTACACAGTTTTTAACATGTAAATATCTCCACTGACAAACACAGTATTTTACTTTTCATCCACATATGATGTATCAATAATTATTGTTATTGGTTTTAACTGGTGTAGATTTATAGTGCAGCCCCTCGTTTACATTTTTTTAAACCACATATCTTTTGTTGCCACTTTTTACAGTGTAGATGTTTGACTCCACAGTTTTAATATCGATGTTGCTTTTTAGTTGCAGAAAAACCTTCCTGTCATCATCATGCAGTTTATGTTTTCACCAGCAGAGGGTGCCACATCATCATCATTATCAGTGAAGATGATGCTGCTCATTTGAAGGCTTCAGCAGTTTTACCATGAAGGTGTGAATCAGCTGTTAGCAGCTCCTGTATCAGAGGACCATGGATGTTACTGTGAGACAAGAAAACAAGAACGTTCATTTATTTATGTTTCATGTTCTAACTTTTCTTGCACTTTATGATAAATAATATTATATTGGATTGATGCTCAGAACTCTTTTTATGAACTGAGCAAATGAAAATATGACTGTAACGTCTGTCGTGATGCCTCGAACAGCCCTGACAACGTCACCTGCTGCCTAAGAGCCAGAACGCAGGGCAGAAAAAACATCTAACATCCTGTCACCTGTCAGGTTCATTCATGAGACATGATGTCATCATGTCATTACAGCGTGTTCAGACCTGTGACGAGAAAGGTTCACGCCCATGTGACACTAAAATACGGTGTCTCAGAGGGAAAATAGACCAAAGATGATCAAAAATAAATGAAAGTGAGAAATGAGCAGAGATAATGAATGAACATGCTGCTGAAAGGAGCTTTAAAAAAACAAAACAAATGTTTCGATATTTTAGAAACTATTGAACTGAGAAACTTTAGGAAACAGTCTCATTTCTGAATCTTCCACCGGCCTTCGTGGTTTCCACCATATACCAATAACAACAACAACAACAACAATAATAATAATAACACACAGGTGATAACGTGTGATGTGTCAGTGATGTAATAATAATAACAATAACAACAACAACAACAATAATAATAATAATAATAATAATAACACACAGGTGATAACGTTATGTGTCAGTGATGTAATAATAATAACAATAACAACAACAACAACAATAATAATAATAATAATAATAATAATAACACAGGTGATAACGTGTGTCAGTGATGTAATAATAACAACAACAACAACAACAACAACAGTAACAATAATAATAATAATAATAATAACACACAGGTGATAACGTGATAACAGTGTGTCAGTGATGTAATAATAATAACAATAACAACAACAACAACAACAACAATAATAATAATAATAATAATAATAACACAGGTGATAACATGTGTCAGTGATGTAATAATAATAACAATAACAACAACAACAACAACAACAACAACAATAATAATAATAATAATAATAACACAGGTGATAACGTGTGTCAGTGATGTAATAATAACAACAACAACAACAACAACAACAATAATAATAATAATAATAATAACAATAGGTGAATAACAATAACAACAACAACAACAACAACAACAACAATAATAATAATAATAATAATAACACACAGGTGATAACATGTGTCAGTGATGTAATAATAACAACAACAACAACAACAACAACAATAATAATAATAATAATAATAATAATAACACACAGGTGATAACGTGTGTCAGTGATGTAATAATAACAACAACAACAACAACAACAATAATAATAACAATAATAATAATAATAATAATAATAACACACAGGTGATAACGTGTGTCAGTGATGTAATAATAATAATAACAACAACAACAACAATAATAATAATAATAATAATACATAATAACACAGCAGCTGACAAAGTGTCAAAGTGTCAGTGAGGTGTTGGTCCTCCTCCAGAGCAGCTTCATTGATTCTCCGAGTGTGTGAACTCTCCTGGAGGGATGAAAACACATTCTTCCAAAGATATTCCCTCGTGGTGTTTGATGATGGAGGTGCAGAGCGCTGTCTAACACGTCGCTCCAAAACCTCCCACAGCTGTTCAGCTGGGCTGGAGATGTGCTGACTGTGAAGGCCACAGCATCTGATTCATTTTCATTCATCCTCAGCAAACACTCGGTGGCTCCGCCCGCCTGTACACACAGTATGTAGGCTACATGTGCTGTACGTACAAAATGACTGAAGTAGTGTCCTAAAGTTTAAACTTCAGGTACTTTCCATTCCCTGAATGTATCTGTGAGTCCTTCCTCCACCTCTGTACATGACGTCACTTCACAATGACCAAATAAAGAGCTTCCTCTTCCTCCAGCTGTTTGTGTTCACACTCATGATCTCTTTTCATTTCCTGGTTTTTCCTCTGACATCTGAACGGCATTGTGACAGAGATTTTTCTTCTTCTCTCCACTGAAAGGTGAAGTTTTCCCAGTTTTCACGCTTTAATGACTCTTTATTCTCCTCTGATCTCAGGTCAGTTTGTTTCCACAGTGAAAGTTTCCAAAGTTAAGCTGTAGGAATGTGTGAGTCAGAAGCTGCTGCCTCTGACTCTTTACAGACAGCAGCTGATAACTAATGAATAATGTGTTATTAATAATGAATAAACCACTGTGGGGAGCTTCACTCCGTTCAATAAAATGTGCTTTTTAAGAGTCAGCATAGTTTAAGTAACTTCACCTTAAAAAAACTGTAAAAACTCAGTGAATTAAAAGCTAAAAATGTTATGATGGAGCATTAATAATCATTTAAAAGTGTCTTTGCTCCATGAATGTGAGCTTAACAGGTTTCATTTCTCTTCTTGTTGAATTATTCAGATCTGAGCTGCAGTTTCATTTATTAGTCCATCATTTATTTATTACTATCAAAGATGAGCTGACAAATCAGGACTTTATTGAACAGAGTCTGTTTGAAGGAGAAGCTGCTTCAGATCCAACTTTCTTTATAAAACTGAGTTTTCAGATGAAGGATGAAGCAGAACTTACATGAATGTTTAATAATTCAGCTTTGATTCATTGTGTTCAACATCAGCGTCATCCACACCTGAACAAACAATAATTATCAAACAATAATCAACAATAATAATCTACTTATTGATTAATGGTTGCAGCTCTAATAAACACAATAAAGTCATGAAGAGGAAAAATTAAATAAACTTTGGTGGAAGCAGAAATGTAAAATATCCATCAGCTGGAAAAAGTTTTGTAGATGCTCTTCACATCATTATAATTGAAATAAGAATAAAAGATGTTTTTATTTATCTGACATCAGCTTAACTTCTTGGATTCACCCTCTAAAACACCCAGTGACGTATAAAGGTTTCTGTCAGTGTGTGAATATAAAATAAAGCTGTTAGTTCATTAGTATGAGTCACTTTTAGTCACTTTTAGTTCTTCTTTTAACCTGAAATGTGTGACATTGTGCAGTTCATCTTTTCACCACCAGAGGGTGTATGGTTGTAAACGAGCAGTCATCCAGTCTGCAGTGAATCAATCTGAAAAAAAGTCTTCAGGTATTCACTGTGTTTGTTGTTGTTTGTTGTTTCTGTCACAGGGATGTTGATGTGTGTGTCCATGAAAAGCCACCATGTGTCTATCGCTCTAACAGAGGAGACCACGTGAGTCAACGAAATGTGTCTTTATACTGGGAGCAGAGATAAAACAGTACTTTCAGTGTGGTATTCATACTTTTACTGCTTTAAAGGATCTGAATACTTCCTCCACTCCTGTCAGTCGACCATCAGATTTACATTTATCTATAAAACATCTTAAATTCACCTGCACACCATAAAGTGAAGAACTTGTTTAGTTTAGTTTGGTTTAGTTTTTAAAATTTGTTTGTAGGAATTAAATTCCACATTTGCTCCCTGGATTGACGAGTCTTTTATTGTGAAAGGCTGCAGAGACCTTCAGGAAGTAGCTTCTCTTGTTGACCCTGCTGGTTTCTGCAGCATTTACTGTGTTCAAAACTAAAAACTGAACATCTGTCACTGCTCTACTAGGATCTGTCAAAGACCAGAGTCCTTTGATCCTGATCCTGATCCTGAACCTGAACCTGATCCTGATCCCAGCTGCGTGTCCTTTAGGAGTACTCAGTCAAAGTCTGAACCTCTTCTGTTTAAAGATGAATCCAAACCTGAACTGAGGTGAACTGTTAACAAGATTCAGGATTTAACTAGATCAAGTTTTTGTTCCACGTTAATGAAAACCGACACCCGACGCAGTAAAAAGTGTGTGTGTGTGTGTGTGTGACAGTAACAGTGTGTGTGTGTGTGACAGTAACAGTGTGTGTGTGTGTCACAGTAACAGTGAGTTTTTTGTGTGACAGTAAAAGTGTGTGTGTGTGTGACACTAACAGTGTGTGTGTGTGTGTGTGTGTGACAGTAACAGTGTGTGTTTATTATCAAAAACTTTTATTTTGAAAAAACCTCCCTCTCTAAATGAAAGGCCAGAGCTGTGCAGTGTGATAATAATCTTTCTGCAGAGCGTGTTTGGGACGTTGGTGGTCATGATGTTAATTTTTGGCTTCTTTTCGTCCAAATGAACCTGTTTACCAGGATCCATCAGAGACCTGATCCTGGATCTGGATCTGTGTGCTTCAGGAGTGACGAGTCGAAGGCTGAACCTCTTGTGTTTAAAGATGGATCCTCGTCTCAGGAACTGATGTAAGCTGTTACAAACTACAAGAAGACATTGTTTTTAAAAAAATCAATTATAATTTATTTGACATGAGATGAGAAGTGTAGATTTGTAAAATATGTTAAGTTTACATTTGAAAAGAAGACTACACATCTACATAAAAATAGCATACAATTGCACATTTAAAAAAAGTGCACTTTTATAAAAACAAGATCTAACTTGTGCATTTACAAAACAAAAAGTGTACATTTCTAAAACACTGGTAGATCGACAGGATCAGTGGAGAAAACATGAACAATGACGATCTGATGAGACGATCCGAGCTGTAAATGTGTGAGTGGCTGAGGGAGGCTGCAGGAAGGGCCTGAAAACTCTGAGACATCTGGTGGAAGGATGGAGAATAGCATTAAAAGATTTGGGGAACCAGAAACATGGCTGCTCAAACATTACTCCACTGACTGAGAGTTGCTGTGAAAAATACTTAAGTGTTAAAAGTACATTTTGTTTTTAACGAGTACACTGTTTTGTTTCTATAATGCATTTACAGACCCTCGTCACTCTGAATCCACCTAATGGATGCTCTGACTTGTTTGCAGAACCACGATGCTTCAACCATTTGAGAGCATTGTGATTGGTTTTTCTCCTTTGAGGAACACAGCGTGTGGCCAGTCACATTTTAGAAAAGAAAAAACATCAACAGCTCACTTAAATTTACTTTACTCAAGTAAATGTATTGTGTTATTATACCACTGATTGTAGAAGAACAAAAGAAACAGACCAACTTCTATGAACAACAGCTGCCTGTTTGCTTCCATGTAGCTCTGAGAAGTTCCTCCTAGCTTTCATTTGACACACAGTTCAGAGTGAAATCACCTTTAGCTTTGCTTTGATCCATTATTCTCTGGTTTCTTCTTTGGTTTTCTGATGTTTCACTTCACCTGCTACAAGTTTATTAGCACTCACTACCACTTTGCACTGGACAGGTAGCATCCAGTTAGCTTGTGTAAGCTGTGTGTTGCTGTCTACAGTATTAAAGGGTCAATAAGAGTTGGAGGGTCTAAACCAGACAAGCTGCTGAACCAGCACAGTGAACTGAAAGCTGCACAGAATTGCAGACTGGACTGATTCAATGTTGTCATCAACAATTTAACTCAGAGGACCTTTAGCTTGTGTTTGTCTCTGTGTGGACAGACATCATGTGAGCTAATTCTTCATGATTCCTCCACAGAGTCTACCAGGAGAGCTCAGAGGTTCCCAGTGGTCAGTCTGCCCAGCAGCATCAAACACACCTGGACTCCATATTTATGGTCTGTACATGTACAACAACTACTTTTCCATCTTCACAATAATCTCCATGCTGCTCTTTGTAGACCATTGGATTGTCAGTGTGTCCAACATGGATCTGATGTTTGTTCCATGATTTTAGTCTGATGGTGTCGTTCATATAATCTTCTGTTCCAGCTGCTGGAGGAGAACATTGTCACTTTTGTGAAGAACGAGCTGAAGAAGATCCAGAAGCTTCTGACTTCAGATTACCCAGAATGCTTAGAGAGTCAGAGGGAGGATGAGGAGGTGTTGGATGGTGAGGATGAAGAGCAGAGGAGGAGCAGCAGAGAGGCATTTCTGAAGATCACACTGGACTTCCTGAAGGAGGATGAAGCAGGAGGAGCTGGCTGACTGTCTGCAAAGAGGTAAGAGGATTTCTCTAAAGATTTAACATGCTGGATAAATGTGAGAGGTTCATATTCTTAAATTCCTGTTGACTGTCTGCAGTATGTCCATTTTTTTACTGTTTGTTCCAGTTTGTGAAATGCACAGCCTGATCTTCCACATGTAGAAAAATGCAAGAAAATGTTAAGTTTTACTATGGTATAGAGTTAGTTTTTGGTGTGTTCTTCATTTGACATTCTGGCAACAAATGTTTTCTCTGAATTGTCAACGTCCCTCTTTAAGAGGTACCAATTATAGTCACCTCTGACAAACCATAGTTACATATTAGTTTCCCCTGTCCAGTCAGAAAACTCAGTCCACTCAACAAAATGTTTGTTCCAGGTTTCCTCATAGCCCTGTCTGATCCCTCAATGAGTTTCTGACTGCATTAGTGGATGACTGTGGTTACAAGAAGCATGAATGGACCATTCACAAGCCGGCAGAAATGTAAATCTGACATCTGGGAATACACTGTGGTCCGACAATGACAAGCACACAAATACAGTCTGCAGTGGCACAAAACCAGCTGATTCAGAATGTGGCGAGGCCTAGAACAAAAACAAGATGTAGATTTGACACTGCTCATGATTTAGCCTCTCCTTGTTGGCTCCTTTTTTCCTTTGGTCATGACTTACACTTATTAATTTCATGGTCAAGGCCTTGCAGGGAAGGTCTCAGTTAGGTGTTTGAAAGCTAAAGCTGAAAACTTAAGATGGTACTGTTATTTGGACAGTACATACCTGGGAAAGTGCAAAACATTAGAAACTTACATTGACTCAGATGACAGTTCAGAGGGAATTCATTGCATTTTACTAATAATATTATATTATTAGAGCATTGGGAGACTTTTTATGAGGTTTCCCAAGAGACTCTTCACTTTAGTTGTTGGACTTTTTGTTTGACTGATTGATTGAGGTACCTGAAGGATTTAATACACATCCTCATCATATCTTAGGTAACAGGCTAGCTTCATAACCCAAATCCAAGACCACAGTGACTGTTTAGCTTGGTGTTGATTTAAGTAAACGTTCTGGCAAAGCAATAAGTATCCTGAAGTCCATGATGAAGTGGTATTGTTTCCTTGTAAATATACTCAATGATGCCACTTGTTCTTTCAGAATCTCCTGCCATGTGCCAAATAAACCTCAAATCTCACCTGAAGAAGAAGTTCCAGTGTGTGTTTGAGGGGAATTGCTAAAGCAGGAAACCCAACCCTTCTGAACCAGATCTACACAGAGCTCTACATCACAGAGGGAGGGACTGCAGAGGTCAATGATGAACATGAGGTCAGACAGATTGAAACAGCATCCAGGAAACCAAAGAAACCAGAAACAACAAAACAACAATCAGACAAGAAGACATCTTTAAAGCCTCACCTGGAAGAGATGAACCAATCAGAACAGTGATGACAAAGGGAGTGGCTGGCATTGGGAAAACAGTCTTAACACAGAAGTTCACTCTGGACTGGGCTGAAGACAAAGCCAACCAGGACATACACTTCACATTTCCATTCACTTTCAGAGAGCTGAATGTGCTGAAAGAGAAAAAGTTCAGCTTGGTGGAACTTGTTCATCAGTTCTTTACTGAAACCAAAGAAGCAGGAATCTGCAGGTTTGAAGAGTTCCAGGTTGTCTTCATCTTTGACGGTCTGGATGAGTGTCGACTTCCTCTGGACTTCCACAACAATGAGATCCTGACTGATGTTACAGAGTCCACCTCAGTGGATGTGCTGCTGACAAACCTCATCAGGGGGAAACTGCTTCCCTCTGCTCGCCTCTGGATAACCACACGACCTGCAGCAGCCAATCAGATCCCTCCTGAGTGTGTTGACATGGTGACAGAGGTCAGAGGGTTCACTGACCCTCAGAAGGAGGAGTACTTCAGGAAGAGATTCAGAGATGAGGAGCAGGCCAGCAGAATCATCTCCCACATCAAGACATCACGAAAGCCTCCACATCATGTGCCACATCCCAGTCTTCTGCTGGATCACTGCTACAGTTCTTGGAGGATGTGTTGAAAACCAGAGAGGGAGGAGAGCTGCCCAAGACCCTGACTGAGATGTACATCCACTTCCTGGTGGTTCAGTCCAAAGTGAAGAACATCAAGTATGATGGAGGAGCTGAGACAGATCCACACTGGAGTCCAGAGAGCAGGAAGATGATTGAGTCTCTGGGAAAACTGGCTTTTGAGCAGCTGCAGAAAGGCAACCTGATCTTCTATGAATCAGACCTGACAGAGTGTGGCATTGATATCAGAGCAGCCTCAGTGTACTCAGGAGTGTTCACACAGATCTTTAAAGAGGAGAGAGGACTGTACCAGGACAAGGTGTTCTGCTTCGTCCATCTGAGTGTTCAGGAGTTTCTGGCTGCTCTTCATGTTCATCTGACCTTCATCAACTCTGGAATCAATCTGCTGTCAGGAAGAACAAACAACCTCCCATGAATCTGTGGTGACACAGCTCTATCAGACTGCTGTGGACAAGGCCTTACAGAGTCCAAATGGACACCTGGACTTGTTCCTCCGCTTCCTCTTTGGACTTGCTCTGCAGACCAATCAGACTCTCCTACGAGGTCTGCTACCACAGACAGGAAGTAACTCACAGACCAATCAGGAAACAGTCGAGTACATCAAGAAGAAGATTGAAGAGACTCCTTCTGCAGAGAAAAGCATCAATCTGTTCCACTGTCTGAATGAACTGAATGATCGTTCTCTGGTAGAGCAGATCCAAAAGTACCCTGAATTCAGGAAGTCTCTCCACAGATAAACTCTCTCCTGCTCAGTGGTCAGCTCTGGTCTTCATCTTACTGTCATCAGAAAAAGATCTGGATGTGTTTGACCTGAAGAAATACTCTGCTTCAGAGGAGGCTCTTCTGAGGCTGCTGCCAGTGGTCAAAGCCTCCAAGAAAGCTCTGTAAGTGTATAGAAATGGTCTGTATTTCAGAGTGTTTTAGTTTAGTTGTTTTTGATTAATTGTAAATAAGATTTCTCTCTTTTTTCTTAATATTTTCTCTCCAGACTGAGTGGCTGTAACCTCTCAGAGAGAAGCTGTGAAGCTCTGTCTTCTCAGTTCTCAGCTTAAAGTCCTCTAATCTGAGAGAGCTGGAGTTGGACCTGAGTAACAACAACCTGCAGGATTCAGGACTGAACTTGCTGTCTGGTGCACTGGAGAGTCCATGTTGTACACTGGAAACTCTCCGGTCAGATCAGTTTTCCCATTTTTTCTGCATTGTTTCATTTCAGTTTATTTATCTGAGGGGTCACAGTCACATGTTCAAATCTGAGTTCAGCAGAGATCTGGCTTGGACTATGGCCTACACAAATAGGTTTATATCCAAAATCCAAAACTGAGAAACCATCATTTGACAATCTGGATAGCCCACAAATAGAGGAAGATATTACACAGCTTATACTATTTTAAGATAATCAGGGCTTCTCAACAAACAAGCAAAGGCTCCTCTCTGTCAATTAAAAGTGTTGATCAGAGCACTAAACATTACCACATTAGCAACCATATAAAACACCACTCCTGTCTCCTGAGCTCTTAATTTTTCTGCTGATTTTTGAGGCACGTCATATAACTTGTTAAAAAATTAGCCTCTTTTCAAGTACTCCAGCTTCAGACCTCCACAGTTACCACCTGGATTCCATGTCCCCAACCTCCTCTCAGATGCATGATCGATTCTTCCAGATGTGGGAGTTAAAGACCTCACTGACCAGGGCCCTGTCTCTCTTTATTTCAAGTAGTGCTCATACGCCCTGAAAAACAATTAGGACGATATGTAACTCGAACCCCAATCTGTGTAAAACAATATGTTGATGATATTATTTTATATGTTTTTATAATTGTCTAAAACTTTCTTATCATCCTTTAATTGTTGTGTTTGTTTGCAGGCTATCAGGCTGTCTGATCACAGAGGAAGGCTGTGCTTCTCTGGCCTCAGCTCTGAAGCTCCAACCCCTCCCATCTGAGAGAGCTGGACCTGAGCTACAATCATCCAGGAGACTCAGGAGTGAAGCTGCTGTCTGCTGGACTGGGGGATCCACTCTGGAGGATGGACACTCTCAGGTATGAACAGATGCTATCAATATCTGCATGGACACATAACTGATGATAACAAAGACAACTTTGTCTTCTGACTTTACTAAGTTACCTCCCTTCTCTTTCTTTCAGAGTGAACCCTGGTGGACTCCAGTGGTTGAAACCAGATTTGAGGAAGTGTACGCACATTTTTGATTCATAAAAGCAAAATCATAAAACAGATGTAGTTTCAATGCCATTTAACAGATTTGTACCCTCCTCAGGACTATTTTACATAATTGCCCTTCCTTTAACTTCAAGCAAAATTGGTAAAAACCTAATTAAATATTAAATTAGACATTAAAACAACCAGCAAATACATGCATTAAACACAATAGCAGTTTACTCAAAGTGAACACTAACCTTAACCCTTCTTCAAATGTGCAAAATACACTAACTTTGAATAGTGGAACATTAGAATACAATGTGCACTCGTGTAAATGAATAAAACCTTACTAATCTTTAGCCTACTTCTACTTCTGATCCCCAAGGCCAGTTAAATTGTTATAATGCAGTTTTGATTTGACCGTTCAGGAGTATTTAGACAATAATAATTAAAACTGTCTTTGTTATTCTGCCCATCAGATTTCTGTGAACTGACGCTCGACCAAAACACAGCACACAAATTCCTCAAACTGTCTGAAAACTACAAAAAGGTGACCGATCTGAGAAAGGAGCACCTGTATCCTGATCACCCAGAGAGATTCGACTACTGGCCTCAGGTGCTGTGTGAAAACGGTCTGACTGGTCGCTGCTACTGGGAGGTCGAGTGGGTAGGAAAGGTTTATATCGCAGCGAGTTATCGAGGAATTAGAAGGAACGGAGACAGCGATGCCTCCAAGTTTGGAGGGAACGATCGATCCTGGTGTCTGAGCTGCACTGATGGGGGATACAATGCCTGGCACAATAACAGCGGGACACTCATCCCTCTTCCTTCCTCTTCCTCTGTCACTAAAGGAGTAGCAGTGTATTTGGACTGTCCTGCTGGCACTCTGTCCTTCTACAGAGTCTCCTCTGACACACTGATCCACCTCCACACCTTCAACACCACATTCACTGAACCTCTGTATCCTGGGTTTGGGTATGGGGTGAAGTTAAACTCCTCTGCTTTTCTGTGCCAGCTGCAGACCGGTTAATATTCTGATGGGACCGTGTCTGTTCCAGTCTGAATCACCTGATGTTGACAGTCAGCAATGTCAAACAATGTTTGCATATAATGAATTTTATCTGAAGTCTTCAGATCCAGATACTGCCAGTCGTTCTCTGAAAGACTTTTTAAAAACTTATTTGCAATACTTGAATGATGACCTACCAGAAGATGAAGACAGTTACAAAGTTAACTCACCTGCAGTTCCCTCTGTCGGCCTCCTTGTGCACTGCAAGTGTCATCCACGTCCACGTCCAGTGTCTTTACTCAGTCATAAAGCGTATGCTCCTTCCTGGTACTATTTCTCTGTAATCCAATGATAATGTTTTGGATTTATATAGCACTTTACATGGTATCTATTATTCATTCACTCCTACCTGGTGATGGTAAGCTACATGTGTAGCCACAGCTGCCCTGGGGCAGGACTGACAGAAACATGGCAGCCAATCCACGCCTATGGTCCTCTCCGACCACCACCAAACATTCATACACCAGCAATGCCAACACTGGAGGCAAAGGAGGGTGAAGTGGTCTTGCCCAAGGACACAACAACAGATGACTGGTGGCGTGGGGAATCAAACCGCCAACTTTCCAGTTATTGGACGACCCGCTCAACCACCTGAGCCACTGCCGCCCATGGTTCGGTCAGTCAGGGAAAGTATGGAAAGTTTAGTCTGTGGTTTCAACTTAAAAGATTAGCAGTCATGTTTGTTCACTTGCTGGCTGGGAAAATGGACCCAGCCAGGGACAGCCAGGGACAAAAGGGCCAATCTCTCTAGACGTCCTGGAGAACAGATCACGCAGGTGCATCTTCAACTTTTTACCAATGTGCAATAAATGCTAAATTTATGATGTTTATATTTATATGGGATGTCTGTTGTTTATGTTTATATGTTATACAATATTTATATTCTAACTGTGTGTATCTATTTTCAGTATTTTTTACAGTCTGTTGGCTTTATATACTACTCTCCCTGTGTTTTATAATCACTGCGCTGTATGACATCTAATATTTAAAATGTTTAATCTGATTGTATAGTCATGTTCAGTTCAAAGCCCTCCTGTGGTCTCAGTGAATAACTGCAGTGTTTTAATTGTTAAAGTGATGCTAATAAATAAAAATAAGAAGTAAATATGTGTACTCAAATACTGTTATTAAAGTATTTCTTAACTAATAGTAACAATTCATGTAATTATAACTCACTAACTCTTAGCTCCACTCTATTTATTCTGTCAATATTCATGCAAATAATTGAATATTAATGTGAGTTTTTTTTTACTGTTACACATGCAAGTCAATTGCATTTGGATCTCTTATTATACTCGTGGGTTCTATGTTTACCTGTGAAATTACTTTTTGTAAAACATATATTGCATCACCATTCTATCTATCTATCTATCTATCTATCTATCTATCTATCTATCTATCTATCTATCTATCATATCTATCTATCTATCTATATATATACTATATATCACTTATACTATATATCCTACACATACTATATCTACCACATAGTATATTTACTACATATTCTGTATGTAATACATATACTACATATACCATATGTACTATATCTACTAAATCTTCTACACATACTATATACTAGCTATCCTATATTTATGTGTACGCATATATGTAGTATTAATAGTACATATACTATATATATGTCATGCATTTACTACATATACTACATATATAATAACATGTCATTATAACAATAGGTTATGTATTAGTTTTAATAATAAGAGAAACAGCTGCTGATAATAATGATAAATGATTAAAAAAATCTTTATTTCTCTTTGTAGCGTTTTTAGTTTCAGTTACGTAGCACGTCATCGGTGGCGTCCTGACGTGTTTCCGGTAGGGCCAGCAGGCAGCGGAAGTGTTGTCGCAGTTGTAGTTTAATGTGAGCTGCTGCTCGGAGCTGCAGCTCGACAGAAATGTGTTTTTAAATCCGTTTTTCACCTTTTACCGAGCGGACAGCCAACCTGCCGACCTGATGAGGCGGCCGGACACCGGAGGAGCATCAGAGAGCGACCCGAGGCCAGTCCGCTGCTGAGTTATCACCTCCTCCGACTGTAGGTTAATTCAGATGAACTCTGCAGCTTCACACATTAACACTGAGTTACACCACATTTTACAGAAAAACTAAAGTGGGAGGTTTGACAGCTCTGAGCGCTTTGCCCGAGCCCAGAGAGGAGAGGCAGCTGGGACAACACCATCAGGAACCCCAATGATATGTACTGCTATTTAATATTTTACCGATAAAATAATAATAATAAAAAAACTAAAATAAAAGGAAAGACTGCGAATTAATCTTCAGAGTCTTCTGGTAAATTCGGCTCACAAATAAACCACCAGTTTTAGTGCTGACTGCGTAACTATCAACTTGTATTGAAGCTCCCGGTAGTTGTGACGTAGAAACAGTTTAAAACCTGTTTAAAATCCTCATGTTTTTGAATGGAGTTTGGTTGGTCAACCATCTCCCATGATATGAGTTTCCAGCAGTTTATTATGTTGATTTATATATTTATGTATATGATATTTGATTAATATCAGTGAGTGACTAGTGTGAATAAATGTGTAATGATTCAGAATCTCATTTAGAAAATGTCTGATTTAGGAAGACATGACAGCCTCGTTTCCAGGACACTTTTTATTATGATGTGTGGCTGAAGACAGCAGAGGTAATGTCAGCTTCACTGTTAAGTTTCAGGCTCATTTTGTGAAGAGACCCAGCACAGAAAACACATTTGTAAAAGGGCCTTTCTGTGTTATCCACCTTTCTTAAATTCTTAATTTTTATTATGTAGTTCTGCTGTAAAGACATTTTTTGTCGGTAACTTCTGTGAGTCCAACATGCTGAATGTCAGCTCAGTAAATCAACCACCTTTTTAAGATCTATTCCCCTACATGTTTGATCTGCTGCGTTTAAATGCTCTTGTTTTTGAATGGAGTTTGGTGCAGCCCGATGGGACTGCTGCAGTGATTTTTTGTGTTTGTGTGTCGTCAGCATGGCGTCTCCCTTCAAAATCCCCAAAAAGAAACAACCAGCAGCTTCAGACTCGGCCCACCTGCACATGCAGTCACCGTTGTCCCGCCTCCAGAGCCCTGCCCCAGAATTGAAGGTAGTATTAATAATCACAGGTGGTCTATACTTTAAGTTGTTATCACTGAAATGTCCTTTCTCTGTCTGAATACTGGGTTCTTTAAGGTGGTATATGTGAAGTGATCAGTCAGAGGTGTGTTGGATGTGAAGAATCAGTTTTTGAGATTAAAAAAGTTTATATATATGTTTTATTTTAAACCGATCGCTGCGGTTGTTCTGACTCATTTTATTGCTGATCTTTGTGTCTGGTGTATCTCGTTTAGTCTGAACAGCGTTATGGTGGTCAGTCCGGCAGAGGCAGAGCTGACAGGGTGCATGCTGGGAACACGCTGGGCTCCTCAGCCAACAGACAGAGGTTTGTAAAGCGCCCCCTACAGCCTGCAGCGCTCATTACACCAACATACAACTCAGTAAAAATCTCTAGTTTCTGAAATTAATTAGACACTGAACTCAGACTTTTTCTCTGCGTCCAGCTCGCCCGTTTTCAGGGACGTGGTCAAAACACTGCTGGGACTCAACAGCCCAAACAGAGGAGCCTCGACAGCCAATCACAGAACACCAGGAAGTCGGACCCGCCAATCACAGGCTGCACAGAAAGCTGAGACGTCCTCGGGCTTCACTAACGGGTGAGTCATCGGACACGGCACGTCTGATATCAGCCTCCATCACTGCTTCGGCACCTTTCTTCTGTTCACTCACCTTTCTCATCAAATAAAGGCTGAAATCTACAAAACCTCAACTCTCCAGTTAGAGGCAGTCCAGTTTTAACAGACAACCAACAAACTGACACTAAAACGCATCATCCTCTGCACCATGAAATCTGTGTTTCTTTATAAATCTCTATAAAAGAGCAGCATGCTGATGATGACCACAGGCCTCTGAAGAGCGAGCGCTGTGCCGTCACAGGACAATGATGAAGTTCTGCTTTTACAGCATCGTGTGTTTCAAATTAGTATTCAAAGATTTGTTCATTCTGAAAAAGACGACATAAACGATGGATGATTTCATTTAGAAGTAAACTGTCAGAGCTCTTTCCCTGAATTAAAAGTAGCAGTACAGATAATAATATGGCCTTTAGTTTGAATCCCATAGTTCAGGTTTCTGTCGTTGTATGTGATCGTAAACAAACTCAGATTTGTCCGAGGCGGCAAGAATCCAGTGAGATGTCAGATGTTGTGTCTCAACATTAAAACGTCTGAAATAGTTTGGTGTAGACAGCAGGAAGGAGAGCGCAGAGGGAAGGTCGAGGATGTCAGTTTACAGACTTGTTAAGGACTCAGCGATGTGTTGACTTTAAATAGTTAGTTTCCTGTTTCCTTATCAGAGACTTGTGCACTTAAAAACACATAATGTAAAAGCAGATCCGTGCGATGAGTTTTTCTTTTATTAAACTGCTGTTCTGTGTTTTGTACACTAGATGGCGCCCTAAGAGAGCCTCTGATCGGCTGCTGCAGCCTGATGTGACCTCAGAGCGTCTGTCTCCACCACAGAAGAAGAGAAGTGACCTCAGTGGTAAAATCTCTGCTCACTCTGCAGCTTCACGAGCGATCAGAGGAGAAAAACAGTTTTAACCTTCAGTCTCGTCACTTTCTGCAGAATAAAGAGTTTAAATATTCGTCAGTCAATCATTTCTGTTGATTGATAGAAATGATTTGACTGTTTTGATGATTTTTAATCATTTTAAATATAATGAAAATAACAAACATTAGATCAGAGCAGGATGTTTTATTTCAATAAGCAGTTTGGAGACTTTGGGAATCATTATTTCTAACAGTCTACAAACTTGTGGATTAATTGTAAAGATATGAAATGAGTCATTAGCACAAACCCTGAAATAAACTTCAGAGTGAAACGTATTTACACAGCGCCTGACCGATAAATCAAATTTAATTCAAAGAGCTCTGCAGACGTAAAAATGGAGTTAAGAGTTAGAAAGAGCAAATGTCTCAAATGTTATTAAATTTATAGATTTATAGAAATAGAGTTAAACTCTAAAAGGAAAGAGAAGTTTCTATTCAATGTTTTCAGCCTCACTTTCCCCAGGATCAATCAATAAATGATAATCACGTCAGTAATCATCTGAATATAAAATCAGTAATTCTTCTCATAAATTTTTTACCTCCAGACTCTTCCCTCTCCACTAAAAGCGTCTCTGTGGAGTCGCTGGACTCTCTGGCTGAGCTGCGTGATGAGGTGCATGCTGGGAGTTTGAGTTCTTCGACTTTGGGGGAGAGAACGTGGAGGAGAGTCGAGTCCGGCGGTGACACGGCGAGACAGGACGCTGCTGAGGGGAAGGTAAAGGTCAAAGGTGGTGAACGGGACGTGATGAGGCTCCACTCAGGCTGCTGTTGGTGGGCGGAGATCAGTTAGGAAAACTACAAATCTTTTCAGCTTTAGGAGCTGCAACAAAAACAACTTTTATTTTCAGTGAACTTTAGATTCTTAAAGTTTGATCTCACAGAGAGGATTCAGAGACTTTTTCTTGAGAAGCACCTGATGTAGAAAAATATTCTGCTGACTTAAAAATAAGTTTAAAGAGCTTTAAGGAGCTGATCATTTCACTTTGACAGACATTTAAAAGAGAAGTGAAGATGTTAACAGAAAGAGGAAAATGTGAGATTTCGAGCTCACTGACTTTATTTGGAGCTTCACGCAGTTTTACAAATGTTTGTTTCTTTTCTGTGTAGATGAAAAATCATAAATAAAATGTTCCTCAAATGTTTGTTTTTTAGAGCGACAGAGGAAACTCTCCTGAGTCTTTAAAGCTGCAGAAGAAGAACTTGTCTCTCTCGGGTTCAGATGAGACGTCAGAGGACGATTTTGTGTCTCCGTCCAAACTCAGAAACAAACCCTCAGATAAATCTCTCCCCGGAGATGTCCACAGACCGTCCGCCGCCCCGTCGCCCAGCCTGACGCCCATCAGGAGGTGGAGCCTCGACAGGACGCCGCGGCTCGCCAGCAGCAGCAACTCGATGGAGGATTTGAGGGAGAAGCAGAGAGAGAAGTGGAGAGAGTTCAGAGACAGGAAGACGTCCAACAGATCGGCCGTCCTGCAGCTCCGACTGAAGAAACCCAAACAGACTCCGACTGAACCCAGTGAGTATGATGACGAAGATCACACCTCTGTCATAATAATGAGACCCAACACAAAGCCCGGACCTGTGCGACATTGATCCTTTTGTTACTGATCATCTCTAAGCAAGGAGGCTAAAATGTTTCCAGAGTCAGAGATCAGCTGAATCGTCTTTTTCTTTTCATTTAAATCAGCAAAATGACTGAATAGTTTCTATAAAGATGCTGATTGAGTTTACGTCTCCAACTTTCAGTTGTGCTGTCGAGTGAAGAGGAAGAGGAGGGTGAGGATGATGAAGATGAAGGAAAGAGGGTGTTACAAAGCAGCAGCCGGGTGGAGGAACCTGGTCCAGGAAACGTGGAGCAGATTCAGGTAGGAGACACTCCTGCATCTCCCAGAGTTTAAAACCCTGAGCTTGTTAAGATCTGAAGGTTCATCCTGTGGGTACGAGCGATCTTCCTCCTGAAGATCTCTGGTTTTACTCGAAACATGGTGATGAAACACAGAAAACTTCCAGCTTTGAGTCTCAAGTCTGAATCTGTAAATCTGAAAGAGCTCGACCCCCAGCAGCCACAGTCTGACTGAGCACGGCTTTTATATGTACGACAGGAAGGTGGGTTTGTTGATGAAGTTAGCACCGCCAGAGTCCAGCTGCACCTCCTGTGGCCTTCTGGGTAACCTGTGTGTGACCTGGTCTGGTTTATGCTGGTAATGGAAGATGACTGGTTGATTATTTCGTGGCCCAGAGCTGATGGACAGTCCTCACTGTTGGAACCTGACCTGAACTGTCCTCCTGTGACGGACTGAGGGATTTCAGCAGGGCTGGTTTGAAAGATGCAGAGAGCAAGAGACAGGAAGAGGACGAGTGGGCGTGTGGTGCTGGTGTTGGGTGTCAGATGAGGGATGGTTGGGTTGGACCTGGTCAGGTGGGTGACAGGAACAGACAGAGCCGTTAAAGCTGAGTGAAATTTAGTAAACCAGAAAGATCCTGTAAGTCTGTAGATGGACCAGAACAGAGTGAAGTTAAAACCAGCCTGACTTTAACACATCTGTGATAACAGCAGTTTGAATCTGTGAAGCAACGACCCAGTTTCCATGTAGATCTCAAAGAGCGGAAGATAAAATCAGCATGAAGTCAGCCAGGTCTGTTTTCTATGTGAGTCATGTTAAATGACGACAGGTTTTAATTCAGTCCACCTGCAGCTGTTCTCAACCTTCATCTGGTGGACTCATAGGAACTCTGTGACAAACGTCTGTTTTTGTCTCTGTGGTGTTAAAATCCAGCTGAGTTCGGTCTGTGAACATTATTTGATCTGCTGTAACAGAAGAATTACTGACAGTCAGAAAGTCTTTGCTGCCGTGTGTTGGGGCAGCAGCATCAGAGCCAGCGACACTAACAGACCTGATAAAATCATCAAGAAGGCTGGCTCTGTGCTTGGTCTCAGGCTGGAGTCTTTTGCTTTAAGACCGTGGTGGAGAGGAGAATGCTGAATAGACTATTATCCATCATGGACAATGATCAGCACACCTCTCCATCACACAGTAGACAGACAGCAGGAGCACCTTCTCTCACAGGCTGCTCCAGCTCCGCTGTCGAAAGGACAGATACAGGAAATCTTTCCTGCCACATGCCATCTCACTGTACAATAACAGCTAATACTCTGGTCATAACACACAGTCTATAAGCACTTTATGTGTTTTTATGCACACTGTTCACTGCAGCTTATATTTTATTTTGCACTACAATCAATACTGCTTATTTATACTTTTTCTATACATTTTTATACACACAAACACAAAAACAGGTGTAAATATGTGACAACAGCATCAGGTGTTAACAAGTGCGTAACGAGTAAGTGAACTAACCTCTGTGATCAAGATGAACATGTTCAAATAAACCAGTAAAATACTTAAAGATCATTCCCGCTCACAGATTTGTGAGTAATACTGTCCCTCTGTGAGCGAGATCATCAGCTCCATCAGCAAGAAGAAAACCTGTTCAAACAAGAAGATGACGAGCAGAAGATCTTTGAGATGATCATCATTTCATGGACGTGTTCAAACAGTGATTTAAATAACTTTAGAATAACTTTATTATAACTTTATAATAACTTTATGATAACTTTATAATAACTCTATGAAAACTTTATGATAACTTTATAATAACTCTATGATAACATGTTGGGGAACACCTCTGGTCCCTCTGCTGGTCTGATGTGGTTCAGGGCTGGAGGACTGACCCAGTTTGAGTCTCTGCTGCATGTTTGAGGCTGAGGTGAGTCATGAAGTTTGTTTGTGGGTTTGCAGGCCTGTAAACTGTGATCGGCCTCCTGCTGGGACTCTGAGCAGATCCAGATCAGGTCTCAGTGGACCGCCGAGTGTTTGTTGTTGTTTTACTGACGCCGACCCACAAACCAGCTGTGAGTCTAAATGAGAGGTTTGATCGGGAGTCTGAAACATATTTGACCTGGTTTGACTGAAGGTGGTGATGTTGGTCCGTCAGCTGAGGGAACTTTCATCGTTCCATCAAAGTGTTTCACCTTCAGATAAAGTGACCTGTTCAGACGTCACTTCGCTTCATGATTCAGTTTGAACTCTGAACATCACTCAGCATCACTTCACCTGTTTGTTCAGATGGATGAATGTTCCACACAGGACGATTACTGTGCTGACCTTTCCTCTCAGAGAGGAGACTGACGGATGTCCTCAGGTGATCAGTGATCAGAGCGTTTTTACTGACAGGGTTAGAGTTAGGTGTCAGTGTGTGTCAGTGTGTAGGTGTGTGTACCTGTGTATATCTTTGTGTACCTGTGTGTATCAGTGTGTACCTGTGTGTGTCGACAGGTTTGTTCTTCCAAAGGTGAGGTCAGTGAGGTTCAGTCGTTGCCACCTTCGTTCCTGCAGTTGGGCTTCTCTTCATTTCACGCTGGGCTGACGCATGCTGACGCCAACGGGGAGATGATGGTGAGTACTTCCTGTACGTGTGTTTGTGTACTTCCTGTATTCAGATCAGTGTTAAACACTTTCTGTGGTGCGTTTGCTGCCAAGCAGCTGCTGTCGGGTATTTAAGCGTTCCTGGCCGACTTCAACACTTTCACCTTGTTTGTCTTTTTCCATGTACTGTTCCAGCTCTGTCTCTCTCACACACACACACACTAATTTGATCGGCCCATAATTGTTTTGCTTTTTTTGTACTGTAGTTTTAATAGTTCACATGTGTTTTCCAGTATAGCATTTTTTTGTTAGTTTTATTCTCTGTATGTGTGTGTTAGTGTGTGTGGGTGTGTATGTTAGTGTGTGTGTGTGTTTAATAGAAAATTGAAAAAAAAGTACAAACTGCTTTGGATCAGCTCAGACTTGCTTAAGAGTCCCGCCAGAAAACACCTAAATCATTTCACCATTAAACATCAAATGGTTGTCATGGCGACAGAGAGCGAGGTGATGAAGTGGGAAGCGAGTCAAACATCGGCGTAACAGCTCGGTTTGTTTCACAGCTGGAGGGCAGAGAAACTCCCAGCCAAGGCCGTAGATTTCAGTGTTTAACAAGCAATCAGGACGTAGCATGAGGTCTGATGGCGGCGCGCAGGCTTCAATTACAGTGCCGTAAAAAGCAGGAGGGCGGAGAGGAGGAGGTTAGTAGGTCAGCATGTCAACAAGCCACATACAGAGACTCTACGAACAGGAAGAATATATGATCCCACTTTATAATGAGTGAGTTTACTGTGTTTAACTTTAGACTGTGGACATGCAGGCTGATCTCTGCACGTCTGACCTTATGACCTCTGAAAACGATGGTTAAAGGTGAAAGTTTGTTTTCACTTAATTATGACACAGTAAGAAGCTCCATGAAAACAAAATACATCCACAAAGTGTGTTTATCACTTTATTTCTGGAGACGCCCTGATTAAAAATTTACAAAGATTTTATTCATCAGGTCTCGTCTTTCCTGATCAAATCACGTCTGTTTTTAATTATTAATACATTTTTTCATTTCATTTTTTCATTGATTTTTATCACTATTATCATTTCATTATCATTATTATCATTTTATTATCATTATTACCATTTTATTATCACTATTATCATTTTATTATCATCATTATCTTTTTATTAGCATTATTACCATCTTATTAGCATTATTACCATCTTATTAGCATTATTATCGACATTGGCCTCTGTTTTTTCATCGCCAGACAAAAGAGCTAAAACACATTATTAGTTCACTTTATAACATTGGCCTCTGTTTTTTCATCGCCAGACAAAAGAGCTAAAACACATTTTGTTCACTTTATAACAGGACATGTTTCCCATCCATTTCCCCAGTCAATATTTGAAAAGTTCATATTATGGTGATCTAATAACTTGAACCTGAGCTGATCATCCACAGGATGTCTTCCTCATTTGTTTTTCGATTTCGATTTGTTTTTTGATTTTTTTTTTTTCAGGCACTTTAAATCTTCCTTACTTGTAATATGTTGCATGTCATCAGTTGTGATTTGTTATTTTACTTCTTAGATAATATTTCTTAAAAGTACAAAAAGGTAAAATCATTCACTTATTCATAGGGGAAAAAAGTGTTATCTGTCATCTTCTTTCTTGTCCTGTAAATAAATTTGCTTCTACAATTTGATTTTTTTCTCTTTTTTTCTGTCTAGATCACTGAAAATGGCATCACTATTCCTCTGAGAGGTAACAGCACAGTTTGATTTAGTTTCTGTGCATCTGAAATATTTTCTCTGTTTTTATCTGCACTCTGCTGGACTATAGTGGCACTGAAAATTTACTTTTTTCTGTTTATTTCAAGATTTTGAGAGTTTGCCTGTATTTTGCATGACATTAGTTTAAAGTTTAAAGGAAAAGTAAATGGAAAGGAAAAAGAATCTGAACATTTTTAGAATAATGATAATAACGCGTTTTGCAGTATTATGACTTTGTTCTTGAAGTCTCTCTATTCTCTCTCTTTAAATAATTTTTTTTGTTTTAATGACAATAAAACTTATGCCCAAACAAAGTATTTGAACTTTTTCTCCTAAAAATACGTATTTTTCCTTAAACAATGAAAATGTAATTTGTACAAATGGTGACTTGAATATTGGTCATTTTTTCTCAAAATATGAATTTTGCTGAAGATCTTACACGTATTTGTCTTAAAGATGTTTTTCCCAAAACACTGCAACCTTAATCCACAAAAGTTCTTGACTTCATTTTCAGCTAAATCTCAGATTTGTTGTCCTAACAGTGGCCTGATGTTCTTCTTAAAAGTTTGACAGGTGTTTTGTCTAATTGAATATAATCAATGGATGAAACCAGAGCGAACACGCTTTAACAATCTTTGTTTTTCCTCTACGATCTTTTGGAAGTTTTGTATTTTCACTCGGGAATTTGAACGTGAAGTGAAAACGTTCATCAGCACTCTGTGAAAATGTGGATGTGTTTCTGTGTTAGGAGCTGAGGAGGGGGAGGTCACCGTGGTGGCGTCTCAGGTTCGGGGTTATGGTGTTTGGGACGGGGGCGTGGCTCGGGGTGGGGCTCTGCTGGCTGGTTGGAAAGGCCCCGCCCCCTCGCTGCTCTTCCTGTGGGTGACGGACGCTCAGGCCAACCTGCTGCAGACGGAGCTGTCGGCCATCCAGACCACCAGCAGCGGTCAGTGTGTAAAGACAGACAACCCTTTATTATTTTATTAAACATACGTTAACTGTCCAGATCGATTTAAACTCCTCTCAGTGCTTCATTATGCTTTATGGTTCAAATTCAGCTTCAACACACAACAACTCACAAACTCTCATTTCCACTTCATTCAGGGCTCACACTTAAATTAGAAACCTCTTTCAGCTTTTTCCATTTTAACGGTCACTTTTTACACTCAGACTCCTTTCAGCTTTACTTCCACAGATACTTCAGGCTCCTTTTATCACTTTCAGTTCTTACATTTACTTCAGCAGTCCTTCAGCGTTAACTCATCGTTTACAGTAAACATGCAGGGTTAGCTGAAGCACTTCATCTTCTTTTAACACCATCTTTAGATCTAATACCTCAACTTTAACTCGGTGCAAACTGTCACATCGATTTTATTCAGTGTTTACACTTTGACTGAAACTTGTATCCCTTTCAACACTTTGATTTCAGCAGGTAAATGTTAAATTAATCTCATACAATGACAGTTTGAAAGCTAGAAAATCCTCAGCATGTGAAACACTTCAGCGTTCTTTATAGTTTTCTTACTTACGACACCGGAAAAACAAGCTTCTGTGTTTTTCGCACACACTCTGGTGTGTAAACATTAAGTAAAAGTAATATGTTGGCACAGTCAGAAAAACTTGATGTAGTTTCCATGTGCACACAGTTTCCACACTCCGTTTGTTTTTGAGACAGCAGTGAAAAAATAAAGCTCTCACTCTGGCGCTGTTTCCTTGAACCATTAATGGTTCGAGAAAAAACAAAAGGTTGTGTTCGCACTGACTTAAACTAAAGACAGAACAGACTTGAACAGAATTGCACTTAGAAATTGAGTAAAATAAAAACAGGAATAAACTCTTTCTACAGATCACACAGTTCAGAAGTTTTGTTTTCATGATGTAGTGATTCTTCCTCCCCCACAACACAATCTCTGCAGCACCCTCCACAACAAAAATGAGATTTTCTGAATGAAAACTTGACTGGACCTGTGAAGCTTCATGGAAAATTAACTTTTGATAACTTCTGTAGTCCTCTCTTGCTGGGCAGGAATCAAGCAGCCAATCAGGTGCTGTTCCCTGTGCCAGCAGCCAATCACAGCGAGGTCGAGGGCGGATTTGGGATATGAAATCATCCGAGCGGGGAAAATCTGATTGCTGCCAAAGAGTCCCGAGGGTGGAAACATGTAGAGGTTTCAGCTCAGAGGAGAGGAGTGCCATGTTTCTGCCTTAAATCACAAGCAACAACTGGGCAGACCGGCCTCGTAAATACCCAGAGACCAATCAAACTGATCAGTCTCTGATCAATATGTCCACACTCTGAGTCTGAACTGGGCTCATTTGTTCACATTCTGGTCAAACAGGGAAGAAACAGACAGAAACTGGTCGTACTGAGCCAGTTTATCCTGACACTGCTGTCGTTTGTCAGACTGGTCCAAACCCGACCAGTTTCTGAAGTCCTGAAAACAAGCATGTCTTAATTTGTCCTCCTGGTCCTTCAGGCCCGCCGTGCTCCTTCCTCCTGCTGGTGTTGAAGGAGCAGCTGCAGGAGCTCCAGGCCGCCCTGCTGGCCTCCATCCTGGACATGGACGAGTACAAGAATGGATGCTCCTCCTCGGGCGGGCCCACCTCCCCTCTTGAGTGGACCGACGGGCTGCTCCTCCTCCACAGCTGCCCTCCTCCACTGGACCAGCACCTCCTCCGGCTGCTGGGACACTCTGCGGTACGACTCTGCCTCCTTCTCTTCTTCTCTTTCTTTTTTCCTCCTTTCCTTCCTTCCCTTCTTTCCCTTGTCCGACTCCTTCCTTCACCTCTGCTGCCTCCTTTCCTTTTCCCATATGTCCTTCTGCCTTTGGTTCTGTTACGTCTCATTCCTTCATTTCCTCCTTCCTTCTCTTTTTGGGCTCCTTCTTCCTTCGCCCTCGTCTCCTTCCTTCTCCAGTCTCCTCTTTTGTGTTTCCCACCTCCTTTCCATCCTTAAAGGAGGTGCATCTCCTGTCTTTCCCTCCTCCCTCTCTCCTCACAGTTAGGGTAGGTAGTTAGCTGTTAGCTGATATCTGGCGGCTCAGAGCTGATGAGTTGACTCTTGGAGGAGGTTCGGTTTGTGGTCACAAAAGTTCAAACCCGTTTTTAAGCTTGTTGATTTTGTGGGTCTTTTTTAGGTTCGAAGAGTGAAAACAAATCCTTCACTTGCTGTCTTTTTCAGGAGAGATCCAGTCAGGTGACAAACAACCAGAGAAGTAAGAAGTCCAACCTGAACTCTTCTGGTCTGCAGCAGCTTCCCATCAGGTAAAACCCAACAGAACCTGAACCTGGTTAAATGAATGAGTAACTGGCAGCTGAACTAACAAGAGGTCTGGTGAAGCCAAAAGAGCGTGAAAAATGGAAAAGAGCAACTTTGTCCATGCTGACTTTTCTGACCGAACCCTCTGTATGTGGTCTTCAGGTTGATCCAGTATCCGGCAGCGCCCTGCAAAGGCCGGATCACGGTGACGAAGGAGGACATCGCCTGTTTGGGCAGCGGCGAGTTCCTCAACGACGTCATCATTGATTTCTACCTCAAGTCAGTCATTCAGATGAAACACTGAAATTATTTATGCTTTATTTCCACCTGCCCTGACTTCAATTACTGACATGTTAAAAGATGTAAAAAAAAACTTTTTAAAGGTCTCACTTTATGCAGACGACATTCTTATTTTTACCTTTTGACTTGATCAGTTTACTGAATGTAATAAAGCTATTTGAAGCTTTGGAAACATTTCTTGGGTATAAAGTTGATTTACAGAACTAACGAGTGTGTTTTTCAGTCATAGAAAAGTGAAACAGTGAAATGTCTTTGAAAACAGTCTGTGCCATGAAGATTTGTGTCAAAGAAAAAACTTTTTGTTTGATGGCTGCTGTTAGCTGTAGGTCCTGTCAGTCACCAGTAGGGGGGGTCATGAATCGTCTTCTCCTGCAGGTACCTCCTTCCTTGAAGGAGTCGGGGGCTCGGTGGCCGAGCGAAGTCACGTCTTCAGCAGTTTCTTCTACAAACAGCTGAGCAGACGGAGAGCTGCTGGAGAGGAAGACGCCCTGTCTGTCCCGTAAGAACCCAAATTAGAAAAAGAAAATGAAAATATCCGTCACTGACAAACTTTTAAAGATAATATTGTGAATCTGATGTTCATGTTAGCGCTAGAACTATTGACTCATTGATTATCTAATGATTATTTTCTCAATTCTTTATTCTACAAAATTTCAGTCAGTTGTGAAACATGTCTTTACAATTTTGTTTTCAGTTTTTTCTTTTTGTCTTTTTGTCCAGAATCCAAAGATATTCAGTTTACTTCCATAAAAGAAAAAAGATATTTCAACATTTTATGCAGATTGAACAGTTCGATCAAGCAGCTGATTGTTGTATCTCTACTAAATATTGCGTTCCTAAGCGGTTTCAATCCAGAAGGAAACAAGATGTGAGAAAAATAAATCCATCAGAGGTGACTTATAGAACTTGTCTCAAACTGAAGTATAAAGGTATTTTATGAGTGTGTAAAAGCTTCCTGAAAACATTGCCAAAGAAAATCTTGCCTTATAAATGAGGGATAGATTAAAGTATTTTCAGACAGTGATCTCCAATAATAATGTGAACTTGATGTTTGTGTTTCATTCATTTATTCTTTCAACATTTTCAGTCTTTTATTGTCTCTTCTGATATTGTACATCAGTCTAAGCCCTCCTCTCTGCTTGTTCCTTTATTTTTTTCAGCGACCGTCACATGAGGCACCAGAGGGTAAAGACGTGGACCCGCCATGTTGACATTTTCACCAAAGACTTCCTGTTTGTGCCCGTCAATCAAGAGTAAGAACGTCCACAAAGCGCACATCCACAAAGACTTGAGTTTCCTGAAGGATCTGATGTTTCCTGTCACAGAAATGAATGAAAGCTGTTTTTATGAGAGCACTGGAGGTGGTCAGCAGTTTGTTGAAGGTGGAAGTCTTTACTCTCCCTGACCGACCAGAAATAAAACTCCTGTTGACAGAACTCAGCTTTTTGTCCCAGATTAAAGACGCCAATTTGGACTTTTGACCTCTGTTGGGATGTTTGAGTAAAAACTGTAATTCTACTTTAATTCAAGCACCTCATCACTGTGTCGACCTGCCAACTGGGTAACAGACTGACTGACTCGAGTCACCTCTGCTGGATCATTTCTGATTCTTCTCAATGACTTTACCAGACCTGCCTCTCTCTGCACTTTGTTCCTTTACTGGACTCCTCGAATCCTTCAAAGAAAAATGTTTTCCTCACTGTTATTTGTGATCATTTTGTACGAGTGCAGCCGTTTGTTCTGTGATAGAATGTGTGCAATAGTTTTCATGCAACTTTTGCTGCACATGACACTTTGGTTTTTTTTGTTCACTGAAGAAAGACAAACTCAGGGTTTGTATCAACACAAGTACTGAGACAAAGACGTGGTCCAGTTCCAGCAACACTTCACTTCAGTTTTTAAGACTGTCTTTAAGAAATGGACTTCAGGTGGTCGTTTAAATTGTGGAGGCAGCAGCACCACAAAAACCAGCTAACCAACTGTCACTTCTACTTTTTTTAATCTCTTTATATACCGTCATTTATACTCAGCACTGCATGTTTAACATTTAAAGTCCTGTAGTTGCTCACATCTTCACATACTCTGGAAGATGAGCAGAATCACCAACATGAAACCAAAAATACAATCCTTTCTCTGTGTGTTTCTTGTGTTCGTAGAGCCCACTGGTACCTGGTGGTGGTTTGTTTCCCGGGTCTGGAGAAGGTTCAGTACGAGAAGTTTCAGAGCGAAACAGGTGAGCTGTTGCTGTTTATTCTCTAACCCTGTAGAAGAAAGTGTTTCTGGCAGCGTCAGTGTCTTCCAGCCTCAGTAATGTTTAACAGAGCCTCTCTAATCGTCACCAGACATGTTTGTGTAGTTTTACATCCTCCAGGGTCGTTCAGGGAGACGGTTTTTTGGTATTTGGGGCACTGGCAGCAGTTGTGGGAATTACACATCAATTCACACCAAAAATTAAAGGATTAAATGTTCCAGACAAAATATTAAGCTCCAACATTTGGTGTTGAAGACGTCTTATTCTGCCACTTTTTATCTTTATTGTCTATAAGAAAGGAAAAACTGTGGAAATTACATCTTGTAGATAATTCATCAAAAGCTCCGACACTCTGATTACTGAAGTTCATTTTTCTTTTTCAACATCTGTAATGACTCTCAAATGATTTTCATTGAACCCATTTTTCCTTCAAATCAGTGCTTTTCTGTGAATACACCCATCCAGTGTTTGTATACTTCTTCTTCAGTGCTTTTTGCTTTCTATTAATAATTTTTTGATGTCTGTACCTTCTGTTAGCACCTTCTAATAAGAGCTAAAACTGGTTTAGTTAGGTTGTTGTGTTCGTCGTCTGACCTTTAACTGCTCAGCTGCGACAGTTTCTGTAGGGCTTTTATTGTGAAGCAGCTAAAGGAAATCTTGTTCTTCTGCAGAAGTGGTTAGTCGTTGTGTTTGAACGTTAGTGGAGCTGCTGTTGTTCCTCTGTGGTGGCCAACATTGTAAAAGACATCCTGAGATGATGTGATGAAACTGTTGTTGAACTGGTACAGCTGATGTTGTTTTGCTCTTTTGTCTCAGGTGGATCAGAGCGAGCTGCAGGAAAACCATCTCTCAGTCTGAAACCTCAGCAGCTATCGGTAAATAAACTGTCATAGCCCACAACACAATCTAAAATGTGGAAGGGCTCTTTGGGCAAGTTGAAAGGTGTTCTGGTCTTTTTCTATATAACATCAAGTGTCTTTTTTCCTTCAGGACTGTACTCAGCAGGGCTGGGACAGGGATACGGTGTTGAAGAGGTGAGTCGTCAGCAAAGAAACTGATCCCAGGAGCTCTAAACTCGACATGTCAGGTCAGCTGGTTCCTTGTAGTTTTGTTTGTAGTTTGTTTATGTAGTCATCTCTTCATCATCTCCAGGCCGTGCATACTCGTCATGGACTCGCTGAAGGTGTCGTACCATGAGAACGTCAGCAGACTCCTCAGAGAGTGAGTTTCACACTTGTAACAGTCGCTTATCAAGACGGTGATGCTTTCAGTTTCCTTTCACATTTAATACTCGTGATTTTTTTCAGCTACCTGCAGGTGGAGTGGGAGGTCCGGAGGGGGACGCCTCGCCTGTTCACGTCGGACACCATGAGGAGTTCAAACTGCAGGGTCCCTCAACAGGACAACAGCAGCGACTGTGGTCTGTACCTGCTGCAGTATGCCGAGAGCTTCCTGCAGGTACGAAACACCTGAAACTGTGATCACACGGTCTGAGTGTGGGAGGGCGTCTGCTCCCCAAACAAGGACCAACACAGTACTGTAGAAACTAAACACCCTTTGACTGCTACAGAATAATGATGATAGTTTTCATTATCAGTGAACCTGAGTTATTATGAAGATGAGCTGTTTTATTTTATTGCAAGTTGACACTCAAATTTAGCAAATGATTTCACCTGATCTCCTTTGAAGTTCTCCTTTAACTCCAAAAACCTTCACAGAAATATTAAAAATAAACATTTGTCCAGCTAATAAATCTGCTCATGTGTAGGTTTCAGGGAGATTCTAGTGACGAACATTTCAGATTTTAAAGGCGAGTTGTGACGATGGTTCACACTAAATCGAGCACTTTGATTGGCTCCTCAGAACCCCGTGGTGCACTTTGACTTCCCGTTGCGTTTGGACCACTGGTTTCCGCGGCAACGAGTGCGACAGAAACGCGAGGAGATCCGGAGTCTAATCATGAGGATGTACAAGAGTCAGACTGAAGTAAAGTGAAACCACGAGGACCAAACAAACACACACCGAGCCGTTAATTCACCTGTGCAATAAATAATTTATATTTTTTCTACATTGTTAAAATGTTTTAAATGTTGCTTTAATAAATGTTCTTATAAAAGAATAATTAATTGTTTTTTTAGTTTTTTCTTGTGCATGTAAATAAATTTCTACCCTCATCAGTCACATTTGTTGTCCTGAAAAATGTTTACATGATTTCTTATTCAATATTTTGAAATAAACCTTTATTAACCTTTATATGCATTTAAATTCTGAGGCATTCTCAGAGTAGATAGCTCCTATTTTGAAACCTAAACTAATTTAAAAGTTTACTTTCAGTCCAAGAATTTCTCAATTCAAAATGTTGCTGTCACACATTTCTTACTATGAACGTTCAGATGTTGAGTTTTTGCATATTAATAATTAAAGTTATTATAAAAGGCCTGTTAACGAATTTCTACCCTCATTCCCTCCTGTGCATTTTCTCCAAGAAAATAAAAGTCTATTTTCGGAGCAGTGTGACTCTTATTTTGAAACCCAAACTGACATCAGCAGGATCTGCGTTCTGATAAATTTGTTTTTGTTTTCTGTGCGAAATGAAAGAAAAGATTCAAAGTTGATTCCTCGTCCAGATGTGGAGCCTCTCCTGCATTATTACTTTTATTATCTTATTTATGTGGATTTTATTATTTGAGATGTGGTGCCGGTGGTTGTTTCTGGGTTTCATTCGAGAGGTTAGCTGGTGAAGAAATGAAAGAAAATTTAGGGTAAGTCTGCTCCCCCATTTTAAAATGTAACCACACGCTCAGGTTGTTTTTTTTTTTTTCTGCACAAATTAAAAATGTGAACGAGAACAGAGGAACAGAGTCAAAATCCCAACGACCACTAGAGGACGCCGTCATGTTAACCTGAATGAGTGTGACACATAAAGAAACCAGCAGTCAAAGTATTTACTCTGTTATTCGTTAATCGTCGTTATATTATTATTTCTACCCTTATTAATTATTAATCAGACATGTAGTGTGCATCTACATGTATAAACTGTGTAATAAGGCATTAATAATGATTATTAATTCATATTTATGATCTGAAGGTCAAAATGAAGCCCATCAGTGTCATAGTATACTAATGTGGTTTTGATATTATTATAATACTATTAGTACACAATGATTATTACATTTATATAGTATGTTTGCATCAAAGCATTACATTAATAACTATTATGATAAATATTATCAACTGTAATCCTGCAGCATGAAGAGTTTTCGTCCTTAATGAGTGAATTAGTTCATTTCTAATGAATGAATGTCTGAGTGTTTGTGTAAGCCGAGGTCAAAGGTCACTGAGTTACTATCAGTGTGTTTGTGTCTTTTATTTCATTTTAAGCTCTTTTAATGACATTTTCCTCCGTTTCTTCTGCTCTTTGTTTTACTAAACACTAAATATGTGGTTTGCGTGTCTAACTGTGTGTGTGTGTGTGTGTAATCTCGGGTTTTAGCCGAGCGCCCCCCACTGAGGACCAATCAGCTTACAGCTCATTAACTGGTTAAGACTGGAGGGCTGTGAGACCGACGGAAGTCCTGGCCCTGGCCCTGGTCCAGGTGTAGTATCAGAGGGTGCAGAGGTCGCGTTTTGCCCCGGCGGTCGTAGGTTGTTTAATCTGAGCGACGGGAAGTGAAGATTAGACAGATTTAGGGCTTTCATGAAGATCCTGCTTCTCAAAAATAATCTGTGGATCCTGAAGATGGAAAATTCCACAATAAACCACCTCCGTCTGGAAAACCGTCAGAAGAAAACAAACTTAATGTTCACCGTCTGAATTTGTTCTGAACTTTTTCATTGCAAAAAAGTCGTTTTTGAGTTCCCGTTTTGTGTTTTCGTTCCTCAGCTCGTTTCCTCTGCGCTGCCTCTCGTTAATCTCTTCATCCAATAAAAGATGTCTGCTATTGTTGACTGTCGGGCAGCGGGGGGACAGTCTGGAGGAGGACGAGGCTAATTATAGTGACAACGTTCGGTTTCTAATTCAAGCTCTGTTGTGACTTCAGGTTTACTTCTTCTGATTCTCACATCTGAACTCTGTAATATAATAATGTGTAATAAAAGTCTAAATAATGTCATAACGTGTAATAATATGTGTATGTTTAATTAAACTATAATGTGTTAGAATTTAGATGAATGATACAACATTCAAACATCTTTATAGATTCTGTCAACATGGGACCTGTTATTATTTTGTTATTGATCATTTATTTTATCACAGTCATGGCTCCGAGCTGATTTTTCACAAGTTGAACCAAGTAAATGTTTTCTAGACCAAATTTTCTCTTTTAAAATGTTGTTGTTTATTCAGATTTTTATTTACTTAAACTCAGTAAATCAGTGGTAATCTGAAAACAGTGTGGTTGCTGTCAGATATGAATTCATTCATGAAAGTTGATGTTTTGGGGATTTTTGGATTTTAAGAGAAAGCAACAATATGTGGAAACATGAAAATCAACTGGAGGTGTTTTATTCGAAGTATTTACCATCTTTAAATATTGATTAAAAGCTGAACAATAAATATGACAAATAATCTAATGAACTGCTTTACGTATTTATGTATGTACAAATATGTATTTATATTTAACTGTGAATGTGACCACTGTCTTTATTTACCCACTCAGACACTGTCAAACAGCCTCAGCTGGATTATTGTCAAAGTTAAAACTTTAGTGAAAACAGGCGGGTTTGGTCACCTTTGAACTTTTGAATGAATGTGACCCTGCGGCGTGTTCACGTAATCCGCTGTGATCTGCCAGAACAACCACCTGGCTGATTTCACTTCGATTCAGGCCCTAAAGTTCATACATCAGATGTTTAAAAGTTAAGAGGTTTGAAATGTGAAAATAAAATGTATATAATGTAAAATGTCATTTAGTTATTAATGTAGATGTAAGAACATTTACATATTTATTAATTCTGTAACTTAATATGAAGACATAAATATCATTATAGATGTGTTTTATTAGGTTGTCATTCATTATCTCTTTATACAGCAGCCTCCATCCAGGAGGAGTGATGCTGTTAATGACGTTAACCCATTAATAATGATTTTGGCACGTTTACAGATTTTTTTTTTTATAGTTTGAGCAGAAAGCGTCACTTACACTGGTGTCTGATGGGAAATGAACCTCTGTGACTGTAGCAGTGCTCAGGTAGGAACACATCTGTCACACCTGATAGGTTCATGTCGAGGTTTGTTCCTGTTTCTAAGCTAAGCTCTTAAATAAACTTGAACCATGAGTGTTGGTCTTTCTGCTCGACATCAGCCAGACATGATTTCCTTAAAGAAAGACTGAAGGTTTGCACCGGAGCACCGAGGCTCTGACAGTCATCCACTCCAGCAGATTAACAAATAGGATTAGAGCAAATAGAAAAAAATCTCCCCGCCAGCAAAGTCCCATCTGCTCACCTGAGAGCAACGAGCAGCCCGGCGACGCCACGTCAGGACGGTCCCGAGCTCAGGAGAACCTCCACACTCTGCATTTCCTGTTTAATTTGACAAACGCCATGCGATCTGGTGGATGGACGACTGTGAAAAGGAGGTCGAAGTAAGCAGCAGCGGAGTCTGGGGCCGGAGGTTGAGACTTTCTGAGAAATGGCAGGAAAGAATGGGAGTTTGTTTGTGTGGGTGCTGGGGGCCGTGCTGCTGTCAGGACTCATCTATGAGGAAACAGGTTTGTATGATGATTTTATATCTTCATTAACACATTTCTGCACCTTCTGTCAGTGGTGGGAGAAGCATTCAGATCCTTTCCTGAAGTAAAAGGATCAGTATGTGATGAAAATACTCAGTTACATGTGAAAATCCAGCATCACACATCTCGCTGAAGTAAGAGTACGAGTAAGAGTAAGTATTATCAGCCAAAGGTACTTAAAGTATTAAAAGTAAAATGTCTCCTGTGACTGACGTCCAATTCTGTCTGTTCTAATCTATTATTATTTATCAGTGTTAGAGCGGCATGGTGGAGCTCTTTTGAACTATTTCATTCACTTAGTGTAGTCCAGTGGTGCCCAACATGGGGGCCCCTAAAAAGGGTCACCAGCTAAACCTGATGGGTGAGATGAGATGATTGATGGGAGAATAAAGACGAAAAATGTTTTCAGATGGATATCATTTGAACAGTTATTGAAATTAAAATTTAAAGAGGAAATGTCTCTTTGGTTGAATTTAGAGCTGCAACAGTTGGTCATTTAATCAGTGAATTGACAATTATACAAAAAGTATTTTGATTCTCGAGAGGTTGTAATTTTTCAAGAAAATCCTGAATTCTCAGGTTTCAGCTCTTCTCTTTCAATATTTGTCAGTTTTTGGACAAAACAAACATTTGAAGAAGTCCACTTGGATTATGGGAAATAAGTAATGAAAATAATTGTCAGTAGGAGTTCTAATGTGATGGCTAACAACTGGGAAACACCGATTTAATCTTTAAAATGTTTTATGAGTTTCTTATATGTTTTTCATTGTAAATAAAAAAAAGTCAATAATAAAATAGAAATAACTACAGCTGCTCTGTTTTCTGATTTTCGGACACCCACAGATGCCATTCATGGCCTGAAGGTGGATTTGGAGGAGGATGGCGGACATTCGCTCGAGCCGGTGGTGGACTCGGATCAACTTTTATACAGACAATACGGCTCTGTGACTCGAAGAAAAAGGAATATCTTGTTTCCCAGCGGAGTCAAACTGTGCAGTCAGGAGACATTTGACCAGGCCATTGCCAACCACCTCAGCTACTTTCACCTCAGAGGTACGTTGGTGTTTCCTGGTGCTGGATTAGCTGTAGCTCACTGGTGGTTCTTGTCTTTAAGAGTATGTCAAATGTGCAGAATTTCCCTTTTCTTCACATTTTCCCTTTGACACTTGAGGTGTGTCACCAAAGCTCTTATCCAAACGGACTTAGAAGGTTAAACGCCAAGTCAGCTGTCATTAAAGGCAGCCGATCCCAGAGAGGTCAGAGGTCATGCAGAGCCAGATGCACTGCAAAAACACTTTTAGTCTCACGGTCAAGCTTTCGTATTGTTCTAATGCTTCAGTTTGTTGTGTGAGAGCCTCAAATATTGCGATGA
The DNA here is from genome assembly GCA_023238725.1 of Scortum barcoo. NCBI lineage: Eukaryota > Metazoa > Chordata > Actinopteri > Centrarchiformes > Terapontidae > Scortum > Scortum barcoo. Next base: position 14,452,360 of record CM041541.1, on the reverse strand, counting down.
AGCAAGAAAAACAACTTCCTGTTGTTTGGAGTCTCGAGATGTCAGATTTTCCGTTAATTTCTTCCTTCATCCTTCACCCCTGTGGGAGCTACCGTCCTCTAATTCCACACTAATAGCTTTCTTCTGACCTACTCTTACACATTACATAAACTCTTTTTAAAGAAATGACAAAAGTAACGTACCATACAATTCATAGTGGACTTCATTATAGTAACTGTTATAATGCTTCCCAATACACATTTATTTTCAGAGGATGTCTTTTTTTTCACTCCTCAAATAGAGAGAAAAACTAAGAAAAATAATATGATTTAACGGTAGTGAAGACATAAAAATCATCAAATCTTTTCATTTATTCCTTCAATCAAAGACCACATGGAAACGTCTTAATAAATAACAAAAGAATAAATATCAGGTTAAAACTTTGAACTCTGCCAGTGTTACTGTCTAACTACAACCACACAGCAAACAACATCCACAGATCCACAGATTTCTGTTATATGCTCAAATAACATCAATTCTCCATTTTAAATGACATTTTCTTTGTGATGTTGATGACACAGCCACCAAACAGCTGATGATCACTCACATCTCGTCTATTTGGGTCAGAACATTTCCATTTCTGTGAATGATCAAAGGAAAGGTTTGCTTTGTGAAAACATCCTGTTCACAGGTGGACAGTCTGAAACTTTTTACACTGAAAAGACCAACAGTAGACAGAAAACAAGCTCTAGTGATGTTTGCATGAGTTTTTAAAATGTTTTCAAGAGGAAAAATGCTTGAAAAAACTTTTTAAAATCTCAGGTGATCGAAGCACATTTATGGTCGCTCACAGTGACTTGTGTTTGCAACAGAGCTTGTACGCAGTACATATTCATAGCCATAGCCCTGCTGAAATATCAGTACATATTCATAGCCCTGCTGAGCATCAGTACATAGCCATAGCCCTGCTGTGTATCTTTGTCAGTCTTAAACATGTGGTTCAGGTCTGAGTTCGACACAGTTCGATGTTTTGTGTTTACTGCCACTTTTCTATATGCCAACAAGAATCTACATGGTGATGTGAAGTGTTTTCATGTTTTTGCGTGTTTCTTAGTATGTCAGGAGACGGTGTGGGAAGCCTTTAAGATTTTCTGGGACCGGCTGCCTGAGCGGGACGAGTACCAGGACTGGGTCGGTCGCTGCATGGACAGCTCTGTCAGTGTCATGGACATCGGCAGCTTCTTCAGCCAATCAGAAGAGCACATGAGACTCATCAGGAATGTGAGTGCACCATCTAATATGTGTCTGTCTCCTTTGGGTGTTTGGGATTAGTATTTCATTTCAGCTTTTAGGTGTCAACAAATATGTTAAAATAAGTTATTTGGAGTTAGGGCTGAGACAAGCCATTAACCTGATTAGTTTTTTGTTGCTGTCTGTTCTCTCGCCAAATGAAATGCATGTTACTGATGTACAATCATCTGTGGTCGTACTTTTGTTTTTTAGTGTTAAACTTTGAGAATTTTCTCTTCTGATAATGTGTCTCTGTCTTTTAGAGAGTTGACATGGCAGCTGCAATGAACAGGTCAGTGTAAGTCTGTTTGGTTAGTGAGTCACATGTCCTTGTGGTGGTGTTCATGAACGTATTCGAAAAATGCAAAAAATACTGATTTAACAGTCATTTAGTGACATGTTCAGTCTTTGAGTCAATATTTTTTAAAAATATTTGAAAATGAATTCTGCAGTAGGGTGAGAAAGATGTTTATAAAAATATTTCATTCAAATTTTCCAAGAAAATCCGAATTTCTTATCAAAAAGTATTTTTTGCTGAATCAATGGTTTTCTTCAGATAAAATTCTCACCTTCTTTGCAGATGACTCTTTTCTGTATTTTAAAGAGAATATAACTCATAGACGTGAAACCAAACTAAGTGACTTGTTAAACATTTTTGCAATAACAGCTCTGCCGTTATAACTGAAGGTGTAGACCTAAAGTCTGTGGTTTGTATTGACACCTGTGCTGTGTTTCATCGCCTGCTGCAGTGTGCCCACCTCAGGCCCTCCTCCATGCAGGTAGGCCCAAAAACACCAAACACAACCTGCCGAGCTGGCCTGGAGTCAGTTCACCGAGAAACAGAAAAAAGGAGAATAGAACAGAAAAATATGCAGTTCACCAGCAAGAAAACCTTTTAAGTCCAGTTGATTTTACGGATATATGAATTATATGTGTATGTATACATGTATATGTTTACACATACACATCAGATATTTACAAGACAAAAGAGTCTGGTTGGGTGGTGGATTTAAACACCTGATAGTATGATAGTAAAAAGCTGACAATATAGAGACAGAAACATCCCAGTTGAATCAAACTGAGTTAACTGTTTTAATCATACAAACCTTCTTACCGAGGAGTGACTGTTAGATAAATATCCTGAAATCAGATTTTCTTTCTTGTCTAAACATACATTTAAAATTGAGAAGAGACTGGACTTCAAGAGTTTTAATGACCAACCAGAAACAGAAAACTGCTTTGCTGCTTGCTTCACGCTCAGCCAGACGATGAGAAGCCAAACTCGAGTGTTTTTGTGTACAAGATGCTTGTTTGTTGTCTTTGCTTTTTTTGGCTTGTTGTAATTTTTTATAGTCATGTGGTTTCTGTTAATTCTCACTGTAAAAATGCCTTGGCTCAGCTGTGTTGCAATGGCTGCATTGTAATGAGTTTAAAGGGGAATAACAGCTATTTTAAGGATTCACAGATGTTTGGTCACTGACAGTGAGTGTGACTCAAAGTTTGTTGACTCAGTTTCTGTGTCCCAAATTCTTGGTAAATGTTGGAAATCTGAGAAACTTAACTTTGTTTTTGCCATGATAACTTTTCTGAGCTTCTTTTTCTCTGTTATTCTCTCAGATGAGATAAGAGAGATGAGAAACACAAACTGAGCTGTGCTGGAAACAAAGAACATGAGACATAAGAACATAATCTTAAAATAGGTGACTCCCCTTTAAGATTGTAAATAGCGCTACGATCTGCTTGTGGTCAGCAGCGCAGAAGCTCATTTCACTGATTTTCTGACAGACCTTTGGACTCTTTTACTTTGAATAACTTTATTTTCATATGTTAGTGTCATTGATTTATTACATTAATCATCATAAGTGTCCTGTAAAACAATATATCTTGTTTCCCTTATATTCCTTAAATTAACTGAGAAAATAAACAGCCTAGTTTACAGTTTCCTCTCAACTTAATTTCATTCAGTGAATTTTAAAAATAATTTTTTTTATGAATCAATTATTTCAATTTTACAGTGAAAACAGTGAGGTCTGTCCTGTTTTGCCTGAGAAATTGTCTAAACTTAAAAAATATTCACTTTTACTTTGATATGTGACAAAGACGAACAATACATACTCGTATTGGAGAGGCTGTAACCTGAAAACATTGTTTCATTTATGTTGGTGGTGAACTAAAATCATTTTGAAATGCAAGATTTCTGTCACAATTTGGTAGTAAACTTGATGTGCTTTCTGTCACTGTTGCTGGTTTTGGTTGTTTTTTCAATGCTTTGCTGTCTCTCTCTCTCCTGCAGCTCTGAAACAACAACCATCCAGACTGATGAGTCAGTGTCTCTGCCAGGTAAACACACATCTATTTCAGTTTGAGATGAAGAGACTTAACATACCAGCAGATTCTGCTTTTTCTGAAGCCTCACAAAACTTTTAAATACAAGAATGTTCTGATTAATGGATGCAGGAAATATGTCATCATTCTAACTATGAATGAAAAAAGCTAATATCACATTTTCTTTTTAATATTGAAGAGCTACCAAGCATTATGCATTTTATAGTGTTTGAAATAAATGTTTTTCAAACTTTGTGTACAAATTTGTGTTCAAGCTTCTGCATTTCTTTTTTGTCTGAATATAGGACAATTTGACTATTAACTAAGGAATAAAATCAGTTTTGTAAGTATTTCTGTAAAAGTAAGATTTAAACTCGAAGGTGGCAGACAATCTATTTTATTATAGGACTTTTCCTGACAACAGGTGGTGAATAGTGTCTTATCGTTGACCTCTTACTGACCCTTAGAAAGTCCTTCATGACCCTGTGATAGGTAGTGACATAAACCATGAAGAACAATGGTTGTAGAAACATAAATGTTCTTACAATCTTAAAAGTCTGTCAGCTGCAGTCCCTCACCTTACACCCCCATCTGTCTTATGGGAGATGGCAGTGGGTGCAGGAGGCTGATTCCCGTCACACGCTCTGCTCTCAGAATAGATCTGTAAGCCTATTTACAGGCAGCAGTCTGGTCAATGGAGAGAGGCTGAACAGAGAACAAGTGGCAGAGATGTAGACGTGACTGAGTTACTGCAGGACAGGTATCAGGGTTAGTGAGATCACAGCTACAGGTGGTTGTTCTGTGGACTGAGCCAGGGGCGCTGGCTTTGTTGCACTTTGTGCAAATGTGGGAGCTGGAAGTCATATGTCTCTTCAACTGTGTACTTTATATTTTAGTGTGTACTTTAGTTTTATTTAAGTATCCATCCATTGCATCAAAACTGGTCCTTGACAGATTCACAGCGGCAGCAAGTAAAGTCATGTAAGCTAACAGTATGCATATGTAGAGTTTAAAGCTGAGATATAATTTATGCCCTGCAACAAACAGGGAACCACAGATCTAAACAGAAAACACTGTTGGAAATATTAGCAAGGATACAAAAACCCCCAAAATTGCGGGCTTATTTGTTTTTATAACCCAGAAATAAGTATGAGGTTATATGTGCTCTGTGGTCATATGTATGGGGTTATTTATACCACTTAGTCCCATCCATTATAGAACCAGTTTGGGGCATTACTCTCTGACAGGGTCTGGATATTCCTAGATTCATACGACTGAATACTAAAAATACATTCAGGTATAACTTTTTCACAAAGCTTTTGTGATTGTGGTATCACACTTGTTGAATAAAAATGTTGAAGGAAGACAGTATACCTTTTAATTCTGCAGAACTCCCAATCTACTTTTCATCATCTGAAATATGTAATTTCATCTGTATTTTTTTTTATACAGTTGAAGATGTCATCGGATTGGACACAATCGCAGCTGACCGAGATTACCTTCCTTCAGGGTTTGCAGTTACTTCTTGGACTCCTCATCTCTCTGCAACCGAAGGGTCCATTCAGGAGGCAGCAACATTGACTGAGATTCCTGTGGATTTGACCTCTAAGCCTGCAGCTGCTGATGTGCCAGAAAACACTGAAGATGTACATGAGACTGAAGGTGTCATCACCTCAGAAAGTCCACCTTTGGTCATCACTGACACTGAGGTTCCTTCGGAAAAAGTGGATGTTGTGGATATTAAAGAGGGCACTGTGAAGTTTGGCTTTGACGAGATTGTTGATCAAGTTGCAAAATACGAAACTGTCCCAGATACAACAGAAGAGGAGATTGTAGTAGAAGATGACAGGATTCCTAAGATCATTCTTGAAGATGTGGCTGTCCCTGATTCTAGAGTGATTCAAGAAGTTAACCCAGAAGGTGAGGAGCCTCCCTCAGAGGTTGTGGTTGAAGAGGTCATCACAGAAGCTTCTGTTGTGGGTCTTGCAAAGCCCACAGGAATACCGGCAACAGAAGCTGTCACACTGGAGGGTTTAGGGCAGGAAGAATCCCCAGAGCATGCTACTACGACTCCATCACAAGCTGTGGTTGAGTCTATCAGAGAGACAACTTTCGAAGTCACTGTGGGGCCAGAAGTTGAAGAAATTCCAGACAATTCTTTGGATATCACCCCAGATTTAACCTTGACTGATGAGGATTCACTAGAGCCAGTTGATGAAAAAGAACCAGATGGGCCTGAATTAGTTGAGGTGACAATTCTTGAAGAACCTGAAGATGGCAAACAGAAACCACATGTAGAACATCCTTCAGAAGCTGTTGTAGAAGATAGCAAAGATGAAGTCAGCATAGATCCATCTCCTACTGTATTTCTGATAACAGATCCTGATTCAGAAGAAGAAACTGAAATCTTTATCAGTCTAACTCCAGACCAAGAATCTGTTTTGGACACAGAAAGCGAGACTCCCTCCCAGGCCTCTATTCTCATGACGACACCCAAGATAGTAGTAGAAGTTAGTGAAGACACTATTGAGAGCAAAGCACCAGAAGAAGAAGACAAACCAGCGCTAATGGCGGAGGTTACTTCTAAGCCTGTCACGGTGATATTACAAGATGATAAGGATGAAGACACTTCCTATGTCACTGAGGAGGTACCACTAAATACTACACTGGACGAAATGGAGGCAACAGAGCAAGACACACATGATGAGGAAGAAAAAGTAGTGGAGGCAACAGAAAAGCCAGAAGAGGAAGCAAAAGTTTCAGATGTTATTGAAGAAGAAATGACCGAAGCTGCTACAGTGGAGTCCTCTGAGTTGATAACAACAAAGACGGATGTAAAAGACCTAACTGAGACTATTGTTGATGAAACAGCAGAAGAACTACCAGTTGAAGCAGAACATGTTACTGTGGCAGAACAGGAAATGGTGAAAACTGCAGAGGAAAAAGAGTCTGAGGAAGCAGAGGTGGCAACAGTTACCACAGAGGACACAGTAAGATCTCCAGTACAAGACACAACAGAAACAGCAGAAGAACCAGTTGAACTTGGAACAGAAACAGCAATCATTGAAGAAGGGCCAGTAAAAACAGCTGATGAGACTTCTAAAGATACAAAGGGAACAATTGAGGCCACTGGAGAACCAATTGGAGGCGAAAAACCAAAATCAGAAGCAACTACAGAACCTGTAGAGAAGGAACGACCAGATGTAGCTGAATCTGAACAAGAAAGAGAACCTACAGAAGAAGCAAAATCTACAGAAGAACCGGTACAACAAACAGAGTTCATAGAAGAAATCACAGAGGACTCAGTAGAACCCTCAGGGGTACCAGCACAAGAAGATAAACCTGCAAAAGAAACTGCAGAAGAGAAAGAACCTGCAGGAGAAACTGTAGAAGAAACTGAACCTACAGGAGAACCAGCACAAGAAGTGGAATCTGCAGAACAAACTGCAGAAGAGATTAAACCTACAGGAGAAACTGCAGAAGAAACAGAACCTGTAGGAGAACCAGCACAAGAAGTGGAACCTGTAAGAGAACCAACACAAGAAGTGGAACCTGCAGAAGAAACTGTAGAAGAGACTGAACATACAGGAGAAACTGTAAAAGAGTCTGAACCTACAGGAGAACCAGCACAAGAAGTGGAACCTGCAGAAGAAACTGCAGAAGAGAAAGAACATGCAGGAGAAACTGTAGAAGAGGCTGAACCTACAGAGACTGTAAAAGAGTCTGAACCTACAAGAGAACCAGCACAAGAAGTGGAACCTGCAGAAGAAACAGAACCTGCAGGAGAACCAACACAAGAAGTGGAACCTGTGGAAGAAACTGGAGAAGAGACAGAACCTGCAGGAGAACCAACACAAGAGTTTGAACCTGCAGAAGAAACAGAACCTGCAGGAGAACCAGCACAAGAAGCGGAACCTGCAGAAGAAACTGGAGAAGAAGCAAAAGAGCCAGTACTAGAATCAGAAGTCACAGAAGAAGTTGCAGAAAAGACAGAACTTACACAAGGAACTCTTCAAGAGGGAAAACCAGAAGTGGTAACTAATGTGGATCTCACCATTGCACCTGTAGATAAAACACAGGAAGCAGTCGGAGAGGAACCATTGGAGGATAGAGAAGAACCCATCTCTGAGTCTTCAGAGGATCTTTTGGAGGAAGAAGTTGATGTTGATGATCTGAAAGCAGAAGGATCTCAAGAAGGTGTGGATGAAGCTGAGACACATGATCAAACGCCTACAGAGTCTGAAGAAGAGATCAGTCCAGTAATTGTTGTAGTTCCAGAAGATCCAGAGGACATATTGCCTGGGACTGAAGTAAAGGAAACACCTGAACCAGATGTAATAGTGGACCTTCCACGTAACTCTGAGGTAGAAGCACCACCAGAAACCACCAACATGAGTCCAACACAGGTGGTTGAACTTGTAAGTGAAGAATATGAATCTGAATCTGAAGCCTTCTCTGAAGTTGAGAGAGAAAACCTTCCAGAGTCTCCAAGTGAAACTTCAGGAGTTGTGACTCATGCACATCCAGGGACTACCACAGAGGGAGGAACCACTGAAGCTGAGGAGGCTGTCCTTGAGGTTATACCTGAAAAAGATGATGCCCCAAGTGATGACATCCAGTTTGTTCCAAAGGATGTTGAGGGTGTATCCCCAGATGTTACAACAGAAGATGCAGAGGAAACTATGACCGAGGCTCCAGTAGAAGTCACATCTGAGCCCCTTGATGAAATCATCCCAGAAACAGTTGTGGAAATCACTGCAGAGAGTACACAAGGCACTACAGTGGATGCCACCAAGGAGGCCATCCCTGGTGCCACTTTGGAAGTCACGACCAAGTATGTGGTGGAGTACAACAATGGCAACTTCCCTGATCTATCAGAGAGGCCTTATGATATTGATGACGACTTACTCGGAAATAACGGCTTTGGGTCAGAGGACGAGAACTCTGTAAGAAAACACGGATTAGCTGTAGAATGCCTGGTTATTGACAAACTATTTTTGTCCCATTTAAGATAAGATATGCCTAAACCAAAGTTATATCTGTATGTTCCTGCACATTCAGATCGGTAACGAGATAGACAACGCCTTGCTATGGCCCCCGAGGCCCCTGAAGGACCAGGTGGTGGAGCTCAGCATCAAGCTGAGAGGAGAAACCTACAATGATGCTCTGAGAGATCCGAGCAGCTTCCACTACCAGCAGCTGGCCAAACACTTGACACGCAGGGTAAAATTATCTTCACAGGTCAAAAAACATTTTCTGTGCTTTAGAACATCTTGAAGAAATGGTGTGGCATAAACATATTGATGATTTAAAGACAATACATTATGTCTTCAAGATTTTGAGCATCAGGACATAATAATAATTTTGCTTGATTATTTGTTTTGCATTTCTGAGTTTAATTTTGTTAAGAATTTCAGACAATCATAATTTTGTTCACAGTTATTTACCATTCAGCAGTACAGATGTTACCTTTATATGTTCATTAACCTGGGTTAGGGTAAGTTGTTAGGTTAATAAGAAATCGAGGATAAAAATTTCAACAGTATAAACAACAAAATAAAATGCAGCGCCTCTAAAATTAAACATTAAATTGATCTTAAATATTTGTAGACAATGTGGTTTCTCCATGCTGCTGTGTAACCGTAGAGTCCAGTCTTTCTTAACAGAGTTACATTAGCATCAAGCATCAGAGCCAAAGATCTACAGGAAAGACACAGATAATTTTTATTACTTACAGAAGAGTTCATGTTTTTCAGTGTGGCCCACATTGTTGTCATCATCTTATTTTGCAGAAACAGATGATGCAGTGAGCTGTGGTTGGTCCATCAGCCAGGTTTTGTGATTTCTGTAGTTCATGCCCAGACCTCCTCCTCCCTTTCTTTACTCACTTCTGACACGACTTACTCATTTCTCCTCTTTTACTCCCCTTTCTGACGTCCAGGATGCACACTCATTACCAAATTGACTTGCTTGTGGTTTCCTCCAAACTGCAGACTCAGGAATTGGGCGCTGCTGTAAAGGCCTTTGCTGTTTTTCACGCATTAAAGATCTTCACACTTTAAAGCTCAGTTTCCTCGGGCCTGCCAGCGATCGACTATACAACCCGCTGAGGCAGAAACAGAGCTGGAAAACATCAGAGGACATACAGAATACGAGCAGTGACTCACTTCTAGTTGGTGGAAAAAAAGTTGTGCCAGGAAAGCAGAGAGTGCCGGTGTATTCCCGAACCGCCAGAGTTTTTCAGGCTCCGCTCCACTGTTAGTGACGTGGGAAGCCACTTTATGGTTTGAATATCGGGGTCAAGGTCATTAATGAGGGAATATGAAGTGGATAACAGGGCTAATAGAAACAGCAGGAGTTTGACTGAGGAGGAGAGTCAGAAATGTTGATTTTTATCCCGAATAAAACACTTCAGAGGCAAATTGAGATAAAACAAAATAAATGTCTTTATTGCTCTTTTTAATTTACTTTCAGTGCCAAGTCTGATGGATAACACTTCTTGGTGTTATGTCAGGTTCCTCCTGTCAATCACATCTCAGTCAGAACAACAAACTAACTGAGTTATTTCTAGTTTCCCAAATATATTTATTTATGTATGTTTTTCACAGGAACAAGTATATAATTATAACATATAATAAGTTAAAAATGTACAGGAGTATCTCTTTTGTGATTTAAAGGTCAAGTTCCTTTAATAGATTTAAAAAGTGTAATTTGTGTCTAAGAAAGAGACGTCATTTAGGTGGCGTTGCTTACAGAGTTGATTCAGTGCTTCAGTAACACAGAAACCTGAAAGATTTGACTCTTTGAGCTGTTCCAGTTTCTTTGGTGCTTCACAGAAACAAATCTCAAATGTGAAAAGCTAAAAATATCAGATAAAGACGAACTGTTCTTTCCTCTCTTTACCTTCTAGATTGAAGAGGCTTTCAACAGGCTGCCGGGCTTCAAGAATGTTTATGTTGTTGAGTTCAGGTAAAGTTTGATCCTCCATATATGACCAGATAATTATCATTACAACTGTTTGAAAATGTTTCTTCTTCGAAAGACTTTTTAAAGCTACAAACAGACTGGTTCAGGCATTCAAAATACATTTGAAATACACACAGCACGTAGAGTAGATAATGAGGATTTTATGTATTTAAGTGATGTTTGGTTTCTGTTCTCAGGCCGCAGAAGGACCTGGAGCGGTAAGTTGGACAAACTATTGTTGTTTTTTCTTTGTCTGCCTGACGTTTGAGGCACTTTCGTTCTTCTCAGACAAAGTTTTATCACTGCATATTAAAACAAATAGTGTTTTAGAGCCTTTTGTACCTGCATTAACCTCTGACTTCTGGCTCTGGAGTTTATCTAAACTTTTAAGAAACGTGGATGATTTTGTTATTTTGGTGATTTTCATGTTTTGACTTCAGTTGAAGAATCACATGATGCATCTTTGTGTTTATCTGTCGTTCTTTGAACTTTAAGGCTTCTTGAAGGCCTGATCTCCCTTCAGACGATAAATTCAGTCACGCAGAGAGCTCTGAAACACCAGGTGTGAAGTCTGATAAATCCATCCCATCGACCCGTGGTTTAACTGCAGAGACTGAGCAGGGCCTGATGGGAAACTCAGCTGTCGTGTTTGGGATGTCAGTTTAGCTCCAACATCGCTGCTCTTTTCAGAAACTGTTCAGCCTGGACTCTGATCTTGTTGTTGTAGTTTGTGATGCACAGATCATTGAGAAGATTAAGATACTTTACTTAGCAACAGATTGCTGCAATATGCATTAAAATCACACTCATAACTCTCATAAAGCTGAACACACTGACATGACACACATGTTGAATCATGCAGTGTGACTTCCACTTCCCTTTATTATCTCTGATACTGATCACAATTACAGCTCCATGAATCCACTTTGAAACGGGAGTGAAAGACTCCTCTTCAGCATCACAGTAATCAGTGATGGTTGTCTGAACATTCATGATCTGTCTGACTACAGATTTATCCTCCAAACAGAATAACACCAAGAATAATGACAGGAGTTCATGAAACCATTAATATGAACAGATTTCACATTTCACACCATCAGTGTCTCTGACATGACTGAGACTTTGATACCTTATCAACATGGTTTTTATATTTCTTTGTCTCTGATCTGTCCATTAACGTGTTGAAAAAAGAGCTCTAAGTCACATTATTGGTGTCATCAGTGTTGATTTCAGAGAGTTTAGAAGTCTGAAGTCTAAATGACTCTTTCAGAGGGATTTCCTCACATTGTGGTCGTGTCCTTACAGATTGTCTCCCCTCTTAGAGCCCCTTTCACCTGCCTGTTGCAGTAAATAAGAACTCTGTTGCTACTCTGCTCTAATTTCCTCTTAATGTCCTTAACAATAGTCAATCAGCTCTTAAGTGGGATAAGTTGCTTGGTGTTCGCCGGCCACCTGCAGCCTCTACAGGATTACTGTTAAAGCTTTACGACAGGCTTGCTGTTCTTCCCCCCTCTGTCCATTAAAGCCCCCCACCCTCTGATCACACTGATAAATTCACTTTGTGAGCTCAGAGAGACTCTTAAACTCACCTGAACTCTGCACAGTTGTAGAAAGTCTTCTCAGTGTGAAGCGTCAAGCTGAAGGAGGAGAAAGTCAATACAGCCATAAAATCCTCGGCTCAGAAACGAATCTCAGAGTGAAGCACTGAGGTCAGAAAGATGTAAAGTAACAGACAAGATAAGCAGCTGTCAGATTATTGGATGGTCATAATGTGAACATTTTCTGACATTTACAGACAACTTTGCAGTTTCAGGTTGGACTTTAACACCCACAGAGCCAAAAGCTTCGCTTTTTAAACCAATTTAATTTTTTACCCACAAATCACCAGACTTCTGGGTTGTACAAAACTAAACTTTTATCATAAAGAATAAGAGTAGAATTTCAAAAGTCAGTCAGTTCAGGCTCATGAGAGAAACTTTTCCATCTTCCCTCTCAGGGGTTTGGTGGTCCTGGTTCACTACGCCATCACAGTAGAGGTCGACAGCAGCGGCATCGCCAACGACACACTGGACTTCATCTCTCTGCAGAACAACCTGGTGGAGAAGAATTATCCCGGAGCGGCCGAACAGCCCACCGTCGTCTACACCATCACCGACTTCCGCAACTACATCACGGAGGCTCTGCACAAAGACAACATCATGACCAACAGCAGCCTGGAGACGCAGCCGGACATTCAGCTGGAGAACGGTATGTTACTGGAGATTTAATGTTGCTCCGTTTAAAGAAAGTTCATTCACTCTCAACCATGGATCATTTTAATGTTAGTTAATACAGATTTACTGGTGCTACACTGAAAAAAATCCTTGGTTTTGCAACCTTTTTTTAAAGTTCTTATAGTTTTATTGTTATTGACTTATTTTACAGGTTTGTTAATTCCTACTAATGTCTAAATAATTTACTATGAATTCTGACTTCTGAATAAAATAATTATTTTTTGTTTTAAAACTTTAATTTTAATCATACCTATTGTATGAAGGGTAAAGGCAGTTTTGAGTTGGGTTCGTGTGGCATTTTCTGTTCAAGGGAGTGAAATGTAAAATCGAGTCTTTGTGTCAGTGTACAGCTGATCAGATCAACATGAAGAACAAAGTCTTTGTCTGCAGACAACAGTTTACAAGTCAGCATATATGAAGAATAAAGTTTAAATAATAAATGATAAAGTATCAATATTTTCTTTAGTTTTAAATTGAGCTTGATGTAGTACCGCTTGTGAACAAACTTTTTTTAAATGGCTGTTGTGGTTTTATAATTCATTGTGAAAACCAACCTCTTCAGCTTTTCTTCCCTCAAATATGAGCTATTTTCACGAATTTTCCAGGTATTCTGCTGCCACCGACAAGTTCACCAACACCGGAAACCTCAGATGTTTTCAGTTAAAAACATGATGATGATGTTTAGCTGCTTTTCAAAGAGAACGTAATGAGAAAAGCTTCCTGTGATTCTCTCTGTCAAAACACTTGTCTACCAATAACCATCAGCTGTGTTATTCTGTATTTCCCCTTTTAGTGAATTTAATCCAAGTTAGAGTGATGAGTAATGTTAATAAAAACTTTGGAAAAGCTTTGACTCTAACAAACTTTGACTTTGTGCAGTAGAGAACTTGTTACCTGCTGTGAAACCTACAAGCCGACCAGCCGATACCTTCAACAACATGGTGAGTGAACCTGAAAGAGAAGAAACTGATGCAGTTTTTTCTCTGAATCCTTTTCATTTAAACACAGAAACAAAGATCCGTTCATATTCATATCAGCATCTGAAATATAAGGCACAAAGATACAAACAGTTGAATCTCTTGTCAGGATAACGTCCTCGCTGCAGAAAAGCCTCCCGATGGTCCGAGCCACGAGATGGACAGCAGCAACGTTTACCTGAAGAAAGATGACTTCCTGTTTGACCCCTTCGACCAGTGGAAAGGCCCTCAAGGCGACGTGGTGAGCGAGAACGACGTCTTCATGTTCGACGAGAGCACAGCTCCTGCACCTGCCGCTGAATTTCCCGTGAAGACAGTTGACATGGGATCAGCACGAGACGGTGGGTGCACGTTCAGCAACTGACAGTTGATGAATTCAAAACGTCCAATAATAAATAAACTGATATTTGATTTGCAAATATTGTATGATCATAGATACATGCAGTATCATTGTGTATGTTAGCAGACGTGAAAAGAAACCCCTGAAGTGCTGAAACATGTTTTTTCAGCATTTATTACCCTGTTTGCAAAAGTTATTGTGCGTCATGCAAACAGATGTGTTCTTGTTTGCTCTTTATTTCTGTCACAAACATTGACCTTCTTCTGAACAGGTGGTTTTCATCAGGCTGAAACGAATAATTCACAGCAACTTTTGTTTTTGCAAGAGAGTTTGATGAATCAAAGTTTAAAGCATGAAGTGGATTATATAGATAGATAGATAGATAGATAGATAGATAGATAGATAGATAGATAGATAGATAGATAGATAGATACTTTATTGATCTCCAAGAGAAATTCACATTTCCAGCAGCATTGAAAGGTGGAAACTTAAGGGCATGCAAGTAAATACAGTAAAGATGCAAAAGAAACTATAATAAAATAGAAGGTAAAAATACAATGTAAAATAACAATAACAATATAAAAATTAAAAATATGAAATTAAAAAAGATGAAACATGAAATATGGAATAAGCATCTGGTAGTTCTTCTACAAAGGTGCAAAGGTGCAGTTGTGCAAACAACTTGCAGTGTGTGACATACAGTTGTGCAACAGTCGGTTTGTACACACTTGAGTCCACTTATAGATGTGTGGGTGTGTGTGTGTGTGTGATAAAGTGCGTGTGTCCAGGGTGTGTGGTGTGAGTGTGTGGTGAGTCCGGAGCTTGTTTTGTGTTATCGCTCCCCCGAGAGGTGTTGTAGAGCCATGTATGACGTGGGGGAGGAACGATCTCCTCAGTCTGTCCGTGGACAGAGCCTGTCTTCCTCACCAGTTTGTCCAGGCGCGCTGCGTCCTTCTTCTTGAGGCTGCCCCCCCAGCACACTACTGCGTACAGGAGGGCGCTCGCTACCACAGACTGGTAGAAGATCTGTAGCAGCTTTTTGCAGATGTTGAAGGACGCCAGCCTTCTGAGGAAGTACAGGTGGCTCTGTCCTTTCCTGCACAGAGCGACTGTGTTGGCAGTCCAGTCCAGTTTGTCATCCAGCTGCACTCCCAGGTATTTATAGGTGTGTACCACCTCCACACAGTCCCCTTTGATGATGACCGGCTCTGGGTGCGGCCTGGGTCTCCTAAAGTCCACCACCATCTCCCTGGTCTTGGTGGTGTTGAGGAGCAGGTGGTTGGAGTCACACCATGTGACGAAGTCCTGGATCAGAGTGATGTGAAAAAATAGACGACAAGAAGACCCTCTAATGACAGTGATGGTCATCAAATTTATCAGGAAGTGTCTTGTTGATGAGGTACTATAAAGTGTTTTACATGCATTTTAATAGGAAAAAAAAAGAATCTAATTGACAAACATGAGACCTTTTTGAAGAATAATTTAAGTGTTTAAAATGTAATTGTCCCCTCCTTGAACCGCCACCTTACTACATGTGGTGGAGGGGTTTGTGTGCCCAAATGATCCTAGGAGCTATGTTGTCGGGGGCATTACGCCCCTGGTAGGGTCTCCCATGGCAAACAGGTCCTAGGTGACGGGCCAGACTAAGAGCGGTTCACAAGCCCATCATGAATAGAAGACCAGCAAGGACCGTTACGTCACCCGGATTGGCGTTACCGGGCCCCACCCTGGAGCCAGGTCTGGGGTTGGGGCTCGCAGGTGAGCGCCTGGTGGCCGGGGACCCGGCCGGGCTCAGCCCGAAATGGCGACGTGGGCCCGCCTTCCAGTAGGCTCACCACCCACAGGAAGATCCATGAGGGGCCGGTGCAATGTGGTTTGGGTAGCAGTCGTGGCGTGGGGGCCTCGACGACCCAATCCCTGGACCAAAACTCTGGCAATAGGGACATGGAATGTCACCTCGCTGGGGGGGAAGGAGCCTGAGCTCGTGCGGGAGGTTGAGAGGTACCGGCTAGAGATAGTCGGGCTCACCTCCATAGCATAGCTTGGGCTCTGGAACCCAGCTCCTTGAGAGGGGCTGGACCCTCCACTACTCTGGAGTTGCCCAGGGTGAGCGGCGGCGAGGGCTGGTGTGGGCTTGCTTATAGCCCCCAGCTCAGCCGCCATGTGTTGGAGTTCACCCCGGTGAACGAGAGGGTCGCTTCGGGTTGGGGATAGGTCTCTTGCTGTTGTTTGTGCCTACGGGCCGAACAGCAGTACAGAGTACCCGGCCTTCTTGAAGTCCCTGGGAGGGGTACTTGATGGTGCTCCGACTGGGGACTCCATTGTTCTAATGGGGGACTTCAACGCTCACGTGGGCAACAACAGTGATACCTGGAGGGGCGTGATTGGGAGGAACGGCCTCCCCGATCTGAACCCGAGTTGGTGTTCTGTTATTGGACTTCTGTGCTAGTCACAGTTTTGTCCATAACGAACACCATGTTTGAGTATAAGGGTGTCCATCAGTGCACGTGGCACCAGGACACCCTAGGCCGGAGATCGTCGATGATCGACTTTGTTGTCATTTCATCTGATCTCCGGCCATATGTCTTGGACACTCGGGTAAAGAGAGGGGCTGAGCTGTCAACCGATCACCACCTGGTGGTGAGTTGGATCCACTGGCAGAGGAGGAAGTTGGACAGACCTGGCAGACCCAAACGTATTGTGAGGGTCTGTTGGGAACGTCTGGCCGAGCCCTCTGTCAAGGGAGGTCTTCAACTCCCACCTCCGGAAGAGCTTCTCACAGATTCCGAGGGAGGCTGGGGACATTGAGTCCGAGTGGACCATGTTCTCTGCCTCCATTGTCGACGCAGCAGTTCGAGGTTGTGGACACAAGGTCTGTCGTGGCGGTAACCCCTCCTGAACCCGGTGGTGGACACCGGAAGTAAGGGATGCTGTCAGGCTGAAGAAGGAGTCCTATTGGACCATGTTGGCCTGTGGGACTCCTGACGCAGTTGACAGGTACCGGCAGGCCAAGCAAGCCGCAGCCCGGACGGTCCTGGAGGCAAAAACTCGGGTCTGGGAGGAGTTCGGTGAGGCCATGGAGGAGAACTATCGGTCGGGACTATCCACTGGACCAGCTCTATACCCTCCACAGGGTGCTTGAGAGTTTGCCCAACCAGTCCACATGTGCTTTGTGGATCTGGAGAAGGCATTCGACCATGTCCCTCGTGGTATTCTGTGGGGAGTGCTCCGCGAGTATGGGGTCCGGGGCCTTTGCTTTGAAGGGCTGTTCAGGTCTCTGTACTGACTGACCGGAGCAGGAGCTTGGTTCTGCATTGCCGGCAGTAAGTCAGACCTGTTCCCAGTGCATGTTGGACTCCGGCAGGGCTTGCCCTTTGTCACCGGTCCTGTTCGTATAATCTTTATGGACAGGATTTCTAGGTAGGCGTAGCCAGGGGCCGGAGGGAGTCCGTTTTGTTTGTTTGGGAACCACAGGATTTCATCTCTCTTTTTGCTTTTTTCAGATGATGTTGTCCTGATGGCTTCATCAGGCCAGGACCTTCAGCATGTACTGGAGGTGCGGTTTGCAGCCGAGTGTGAAGCGGCTGGGATAAGAATCAGCACCTCCAAATCCGAGGCCATGGTTCTCGACCGGAAAAGGGTGGCGTGCCCTCTCCGGGTGGGTGGAGAGGTCCTGCCTCAAGTGGAGGAGGTTCAAGTATCTCGGGGTCTTGTTCACGAGTGAGGGAAAGATGGAGCGTGAGATTGACAGGCGGATTGGTGCAGCGTCCGCAGTTATGCGGTCGGTGTACCAGACCGTCGTGGTGAAGAAGGAGCTGAGTCGAAGGCTCTCGATTTGACGGTCACCGGTCAATCTGGCACGCTTCCCACCCTCACTTATGGTCATGAACTTTGGGTAATGACCGAAAGGACAAGATCACGGATACAAGCGGCCGAAATGAGTTTCCTCCACAGGGTGGCTGGGCGCTCCCTTAGAGATAGGGTGAGAAGCTCCGGTCACTCGGGGGAGCTCGAGTAGAGTAGAGTAGTAGTAGTAGTAGAGCCGCTGCTCCTTCACATCGAGAGGAGTCAGCTAAGGTGGCTCGGGCATCTGTTTGGGATGCTCCCCTGGACGCCTCCCTAGGGAGGTGTT
This sequence comes from Scortum barcoo, assembly GCA_023238725.1. Lineage (NCBI taxonomy): Eukaryota > Metazoa > Chordata > Actinopteri > Centrarchiformes > Terapontidae > Scortum > Scortum barcoo. The sequence continues at coordinate 14,434,078 of CM041541.1, read as the reverse complement.
CCAGGCATGTCCCACCGGGAGGAGGCCCCGGGAAGACCCAGGACGCACGCTGGAGAGACTATGTCTCTCAGTTGGCCTGGGAACTCCTCGGGGTCCCCCCGGAAGAGCTGGAGGAAGTGTCTGGGGTGAGGGAAGTCTGGGCATCTCTGCTCAGACTGCTGCCTCCAGCGCGACCCAGTCCCGGATCAAGCGGTTGAAAATGGATGGATGGATGGATGGATGGAAAATGTAATTGTTTGGCAAAAAAGCCCAGCTCAAAGTCAGCCAAACTTTGATGCTAAAATTTTAAGCCAACAGGACCAGTTCTGTAAGTCACATGTCACCAGATCCAACTGGTGATTAAGTCCATATAATGTGGCTGAAAGCTCTGTAAAATTTGTCCTTATGGTCCTTGACTTACGATTATTTTGTCACACTGTAATTTCACACTTAGAATTCAAACAAATAATGTTTCACAATTCAGTGAAACATATGTTTATGGAAGTTACAGCTTCAAATTTGATCAAAAGACAGAAACTCCTCTTACTCTGATCTCAAAACACCAAAATAGGCTGAAAAGGTTTCAGTAGTTTGTGTCAACTTCATGAGTCTTTGTAGTTCTTTCTGTTAGTTTCTCTCTGTTTGAGCTTCAGAGCTCAGAGGAAGAAGACTTTGGCTGTAATCTTCATCCTGTGCTTTTCTGTTTGACAGATAAGGGAAATATAGAAGATGAGGGATTCCTCCTCAGTAATGCTCCTTCTACAGGAGACGACACCCCTCGAGGGGACGATGCAGCCACACCCAGTCCGCCGGTGAAACCTCAAACAAACTCTGAGGTCATGTCAGACGAAGAATCTGGCTCTGGTTTCTCTGGAGATGGTCAGGAAACTGATCTGTGGTCCTGGCAGATGGCAGCAAACTCTGATGGGACTGGCTTCTACGATGAGGGGGACGGAAGCCTGGAGGCGCTACCGCCGCCTGATCTGGAGGAGACAGAGGACAAAAATGAGGATGAGGAGGCCATTGGTGTTGACTCACCAACCACTAAGAAAGATGATTTAGTTGCGATGGAAATTGAGTTCCCCGATGCTCATCCAACAGGTGTTCCTGATTTTGAGGAATCACTGCCAGATGGAGTCATTGAGGAACATTTCTTGGACCAGGTTTTGGTTACGCCCCACATAAGCACCAACCCTCGGTACTCAACCACCACTGAAGCACCCGTATTCTCCCCCAAAGGAACCTTGACAGTTGAACTTTCAGTGCAAACAGTGGAAGCATCTGGCATGTACGATGACTACTCCTTGACTGAACCACATACCCTTGTAGCACCAGTCACAGATTCTCCTGGACCTGAAGTATGGACTCATGGGGCTCCTGTTTTTGCCGGACAAACTGATTCAGAAGTCAATCTTCGAGAAACCACTGAAAATCTGGAAGTACCTACTGTAAGTAAGTGCAATAGAGACTCCAGAGGTGACAGCTGGGTCTAAATTGGAGACAGATGTACCTGAGAGAGAAGAGGTTAAAGTAACTGTTGCACCTGAAGCACCTTTAGTACCTGAAGTCAGTGATACTGATGCCTCCTCAATCGAAGAGTCACCCTCCTTTGCGGCAGTCACAGTCAAAGAATCCAGCACTGACACAATCTTTGAAGAGCCTTCAGTACTGGAAGTATTCACAGAAACACCCAAACTTTTGTTACCAGAAACCAAAGACCACAATGAAATTGAAATTTTAGAGGAACAACACATTGGTGTCACTGCTCCTGTAATAACAATGGCGCCGGCGGTTGTTACCCAAGATGAGGATCTGGTTGTGGACGAAGTCATGATTGTCACCACAACGACTGCTGCACCTGTGTTCACTTCATCTTTGAATTCAGACCACAGCAGCAGCATCGCGCTCTCGCCTGAAAAGGACTCACCATTCACTCGAGTGTCAGATTCAGCACCAGAGGATGAGGAACCGGTTCACCATGAGCATCCACACCATAAAGACTTTGATGAAGCTCCAATGAGTAATCTGACCTCAGGTGTTCCTCATTTGACACCATCTGTGGTTGTTGTGAATAAAACAGAAAGTGCTCCAACAGATTCTGTAGAGTCATCACCAGGTGCTTCAGTACAGAATGAAGACTTGGGTACCACCTCGACTAATACTTCAGAAGGGGAATTAGGTAGCAACATCCTCCAAACTTCCTCGCTTCAAGAAGTCAACAACAGCACCCCTGCCACAGAGATCCAACCCTTCGAGCACGATTTTTCTGACGTGCCAAGCATCGACGTCAGCTTTGATGTGTTCCAGTATGGCGGCGTGGCAACTGAAGGCGACAGCAGCGGCTTCTCCAGTGGGGCTCAGGGGTCTGACCTGGATGCCGTTGCATTACCAACCCGACCTGGTCGAGCCCTAACAGTGTTCTTCAGCCTCAGGGTGACCAACATGGCATTCTCCATGGACCTCTTCAACAAGAGCTCCGCTGAGTACAAGGCCCTCGAGCAACGGTTCCTGCAGCTGGTGAGAACTCAAAGAATGTGGTTTCAGTGATCACAGATTTCTAGATTTATAGGTACCGTTTTACACGTGTCTGTCTTCACCTCGCAGCTGGTCCCGTATCTGCAGTCCAACCTCAACAACTTCAAGAATCTGGAGATCCTCAACTTCAGGAACGGCAGTATTGTGGTGAACAGCAGGATGAGGTTTGGTAAGCCAGTGCCCAGAAGCGTCACCAATGTCGTCTACCTCATCCTGGAGGACTTTGCTAACACTGCTTACCAGACCATGAATCTGGCCATCGACAAGTACTCACTGGATGTGGAATCAGGTAGGACTAAAATAAAGCAGGGAAGGGTTTCACTGGGTTTCACACAGATCAGAAAAAGCTTCCTCATGAGTTTTTAGCAATTGGTTGAATAGGTTGATCTGTATTGAAAACAAGTTGACCCACACTGAGTTTTAGCACTTTGGACAAATGACCTGTGATGATGAAGATGTTTTTGCAGTGCAAATACCTGAATGAATGCATGATTAGATTAGCAAACAGATACAATGGCAAGAAAAAGTATGTGAACCCTTTGGAATTTCTAAGTTTTCTGCATTTAATTGGCCATTTAATGTGATCCGATCTACATCTAAATCACAAGTATAAACAAACACAATGTGCTTAACCTAATACCACACAAACATTATAATATTTCATGTCTTTATTGAACATATCCATTAAACATTCACAGTGCTGTTGGAAAAAGTAAGTGAACCCTTGGATTTAATAACTGGTTGAACTTCCTTTGGCAGCAATAACCTCAACAAAACGTTTCCTGTAGCTGCTGATCTGACCTACACAACACTCAGGACAAATTTTGGACCATTCATCCTTACAGAACTGCTTCAGTTCAGCCATGTTCTTAGGATGTCTGGTGTGAATGGCTCTCTTGAAGTCGTTCCTTAGCATCCTTAGCATCTCTATTGGATTCAGGTCTGGGCTCTGACTGGGCCACTCCGAAAGGTGGATTTTCTTTTTTTGAAGTTACTCTAGATGATCTAGATAGTAGATTTACTTCAATGTTTAGGGTCATTGTCCTGCTGCATCACACAACTTCTACTGAGTTTCAGCTAGTGGACAGCCACCCTTACATTATCCTGTAGGATGCCTCGATAAACTTTGGAAGTCATATTGCCCATGATGATGGCAAACTGTCCAGGCCCTGAGGCAGCAAAGCAGCCCCAAACCATGATGCTCTCTCCACTGTACTTCACCTTTGAGATGATGTTTACATGCTGGTATGCAGTACCATTTTTACACCATACATACAAAAAATACAAAAATAATAATAATAAATGTAAAAAAACACAAAATAATAAATCTTAGTTTCATCAGTCTACAAAACATTTTCCCATTAGTGTTGTGGAGTGGGAAACTTCAGGTCTGCAATGGAAAGCAGAGTAATAAATGCAGAAAACTAGGAAATTCCAAAGGGTTCACATACTTTTTCTTGCCACTGTATATATACTGAGCTTGTTTTTTTTATACGTGGACTAAATGTGTGTCGATGTACATTTGATTGTTAGTATTGAGGGTCTCTGTTCTGTTGATGCAGGAAGTATAGATGATGTAGATAGTACGTATCAGGAAGTCTGAGTAAAATCTTCTATATAAAAACATAAATACTGCTAGTTGGTTGCTTCAGACAGTGTTTATCTGGATTTGTTGTAAGACCTTTCATGCTCAGCAGCTGAATCCTGTGTGTGTGCAGAGTAACTCCTGTGTCTGATCTAATACCTGAGATAATCTGTCTGAGAGGAACGTAAGCAGCAGCAGCACACACACACTGACTCACACTGATGAACATGGACGCTGTTTACCTCCGTCTGTCTGAGCCCAGGCAAAGTTTCTGTCAATTGTTTCTCATGATGTGGCCGAGGCTTTGGTGTGCAGGCTGTTTACTCAAATACTGTACCATCAGGAAGCACTTGTACTTGATTTGAGTCTTTTGTTTCCATTCCGCTCTCTACTTCTGCTGCTCTACATCTCACATACATCTCCCATAGACATTCCCAGTGCTGAATGGGCTGTACTTCCTGTTTGGCCTTCAGGAGGAACAAAATTAACATTTTGAACTTTACTGTTTCCGTATAAAACATTTATCTGTGTTGTTTTATTTCTGTCTTTATTTCGGTTGCTATCTTATGCATTTATTTATATCTGCTTTTGTTGCTTTTTTCTAGATGAAATTGAGTTATTTTTTGTCTGCAGAGGAACGACTTGTGTAGCTTTTATTTTGAAGAGCAGTTTGAAATAGTGGGAGGAGGCAGGTGACCTTTTAACATGTTCTTCACAATGTGTCGAAATGTCATGTCCACCTGAGTGGGGTGGACTGCAGGATGATTTCTGGAGCTGAGGCTGTAATGTGAGATTTACTGTCATTTCCTCCAGTGTGTCCATCTCTGCTGAGCTGCAGCTCTTTAATCTGTCTGAGCCAATCAGAGGAGCTCCTGACAGCCTGATAACCCTAATCTACAGCAGTGACTCACTGCGGTCAGGACTCACTGCTCACTGTGGACGTGATAATCCGTTTACTCACTGTGCTCTGAAGGCACGTTTTCCATTGCACAAGCAAATGGTCAACCATACGGGGCTCTGTCGAGGCCGAGGCGCAGAGTCTGTACGCATCTGGTCTTTCATAACATAAAGTCCTCCTTAAAGTCATCATGACAGATTGTTGAAGGTGTATCCAAAAATGCAAGTAAACAGTACATGAAACGAATGATTCAGACATGAGAAACTGATGCTATGGTTGAGAGTTTAAGCATCATGTTTGACCAGGTTTCTGTCAAACAATCTGGAGCTACCTGACAGGTTTGGTGTCTCCACTGAAAAACATCAAAATTCATCAGTTTTCTTCAGTGTACCTACACACCGTCCTAAAGTAGCCTAGACGACCTCCTCAGCCACATTCCCAGGCCAGATGGGGTAAATAATCCCTCTGCTGTGTTCATGGTGTCATCCCCGTTGGACATGGATCTAAAGGAGGCGTCTGATCAGATACTGAACCACCTCAACTGACTCTTTCTGACATTAAGGACTAGTTGCTCTTCTCTGAGGTCTTTCAGGGTGACTGAGCTACTCTATTTTCACAGTAAGAGTGTTATGTCTTCCTATCAGTAATTAGTGTATCTACATTTCATAATGAACACATATTCTATAGCCCTGAAACTTAAGTAAAAGTCCAGTTCACAAGATGATTTTCTAAACAGGTGATAAAGCTCCTCTTCCCTCGTGAAACTTAAAGATTTATTAACTTTAGACATTAGCATTAGCAGAGGTGCTTCTTATTTCAGGTGAGGCAGACCACCCCCACTTTACCCTCTGTAGTCCTGTGATAAAAACCTGAACTGTGTGATAGAAAAACTTCTTCTGTTTCTGTGTTGTTGCTTCCTCCTCAGGTGACCGTGCAGATCCCTGTAAGTTCCAGGCGTGTAACGAGTTTTCCAGGTGTATGGTGAACCGCTGGTCGGGCGAGGCCGAGTGTGTGTGTGATGCCGGATATCTCAGTGTGGATGGCCTGCCGTGTCAGAGTGTCTGCGAGGTGCAGCCCAACTTCTGCCTCAACGACGGCAAATGTGACATAATTCCTGGAAAAGGCGCCATCTGCAGGTCAGAGGAGGTTTAAATATACATGTTCACATTACCTTTCTATGTGGGAATAGTCAAGAACCTTACTGGTGACTCTTTTTTAGTTATCAGCATATTTTAATTTCTTGTTGCACTTAGTTTTTCGGAGGACAGTCCAACATTGGAAATGTTAGACAATTGGAAGTCTCAGTTACCTGAATATTCTAAAGCAAGAAACAACCAGATTTATGTTTTCTTTTATCCATGTTTGTTTATTTTGTGTCCTCTGATTGTTCATCTGATTGTCCAACAACACAGCTTATTATAAACAGAACCAGAAACAGGAGACTTTTCTTATGAATACTGAGTCAGTGTAGATTGTGACACTGACAGCAGGAGATGTTGTATCTCTGGGAACTGAACCTGTCACATTTGCTGCAGGTGTCGGGTTGGAGAAAACTGGTGGTATCGTGGTGAGCACTGTGAGGAGTATGTTTCCGAGCCACTGGTTGTCGGCATCGCCATCGCCTCGGTGGCCGGTTTCCTCATGGTGGCGGCCGGGATCATATTCTTCCTGGCGAGGACGCTGCGAGAGCAGTACGATGGGGAGGACACCGAGGACCCACTGAGGTGAGAACAACACAATCTGTTGGATGGTTTATATTCCAGCCTAATGTCTGTATACATACTGCAAGCTGTTGCGTCAGGTTTTAATTGGAGTCAAAATAAAGTGAAGAGTAAAGCTAAACTTTCAGATTTTTTCCTTTCAGACGGGGTGACAGTGTGCCGACACTGGAGCGTGCCACAAAGTTCAACCCCATGTTCGAGAGTGATCCCGTCACCGCCCAGTACTACCGTCGCTATGACGATGATGTGCCCCAGTACTACAGCCGCTGCGACCCTGACCTCCCCCAGTACAGCAGCTCCATCAGCACTGATGGCTCCAAAGACCTCAGCAGTGATGAGATACTACACATCTACCAGAACACCACCCTCACTAAAGAGGTATGAACACTGTTTGTTTGTTATGAACATCTGTGGTTTATTTTCTTCTGACCAGTAATCTGTGAAAGGAAAATAATATTTTGGCTATGTACACCTGGGTGTCATCAGCATAGAGGTTTACTTTAATATTATATCTGTACAGTCTGTGGCCTTACAGCGTATATAGAAAACAAATGTGGTCACAAAATTGAGAAGTATGAAACAGGTATGGAAAAAGGGCCTCTAAAATGGCAGAGAAATCTGTGCTGGAAGGTTGGACAAGAAGCTCCAAATTCATGGAGATGTCACTGTGGAGAAATGCAGACATGACTCGAGTCAGAAGACTGTTCGGATCATATGACTGTTTCATCCGTGACACTCAGTGATCAATTGTTAAAATATGGTACTCTGCTAAAGATTCGACTATCAAACAGTAAATAAAATAGTTGAAATGAGCTCAACCTCCACCAACTTTAACATAAAAAAGCTGCTTGCATGTGGAAATATCAGTAATAATATTCTAATAAATAATAATATAACTCTGCAAGTGACCATTCACCTCAATGAGTACTTTTATTTTAATACTTGCCAGAACTTTTTCCATGAGAGTATTTTTCAATTTTATTATTGCTACTTCTACCGAAGTCTTTCACCACAGATGAGGTCCATTGATTTCTTGGAGCTAAAGGAGTCAAGTCCTTATCTCCTCGTCTTTACTTTCTCCTCAGCTTTGGCTTCGGCCTCTGAAGCCACAGGAAGTGTTTAGTAAAATGTGTTTGACTCTTTGACCAAGACGATCGAGTGTTGTGACATTTTACTGGCTCAGAGGTGTTTTCACTCTCAGCAGGAGGTCTATACTACAGCAATGGGTATTTTTACCTGCAGGACCTCCTCCTCCTCCTCTTCAGTCTACAACTCTTTCACGTCTGACCTTGCTGCCTGTTACATAAACATGTTTTCATCTCTCTGACCTGTGACCTCTCTCTGCAGGAAATCCAGGAGCGTCTGAGGATAATCGAGTTGTGTGCCAGAGACCAAAACTTTGCAGACTTTGTGCGACAGACTCAAGTGTGAGTGTTTTTAAAGGCTGTAAAGTGAACATGACACCTGCAGCAGGTGTGATGTTAAAAACAATCCAAACATTAACTTCATGACACCTTCAAAAGAAAACTGGAAAAGACACCTGAAGAGCAACACGTCCCATAAATGAATGAAATAAATGAATGATAATAAATGAAGTAAAAAACAAGTGGAAAAAGAAAAACATACAAAATAAAAATACACATAGAACATCATGTTTAAAGGAACTAAATGTAAAATACAATGAGACTGTCACTGAAATAAAAAATATGTAATTATGATAAATAATAAGACATTTTATTATAGCTATAAAAACATACATTTTTTAAATATTTTTTTCTTAATCTGAACATAAATAATAAAAAGCAGCATAAAATGTTTAATTATCAAAGCTACAATAAGATTATAGAACAATACTGTATATATATTTTGTAGCAGAATTTACAATTTTACTGCATAATGAATATTAGTTTATATAATAATATAATATATTGTATGTATGTTACATTATTATATAGTTACTATAAATAGTATCACAGTATTCAAAGTCATTTTCTTTCATATTTTTGTTAATTTTTAATTAAGTTAATCTTTTATTTAACGTTTTTATTTTAAGTACTTTTCCTGGCATAATTGGGCCTCTGTAGTTAAGAAAAAGTAGGTCGTTGTTTAGAACTGCGTTTAAATATTGTCCTCCTGCTCTTATTGGCTCTCTCCGTGACCAATCAGAGCAATGGATTATAGACTTTCTTTAGACGACCACAAACAACCCAGTTTGAGACTGAGAGACTATTTTAAACATCCTTCATCATTTTCAAAGACCAGATGAGACGTCCAGATGTGAAAAAAAAAAGAAGACAATTTTTGTCTCCAAAAAATCCAAAATTGTTTCTGTTTTACAAAAACAGATGCTAATGTAGAGATTTAATTTATGATTTAATTCTCATCATATTTTTTGCTTCAGTCTTTTCTTCCTGCTCCTCAGACGATCTAAGCTGTAGATGTTGGTGACCTCCTGACCTTTACTTCAGTCTTCAGACTCTCCTTTGTTGGCGTCCACCTGCTCGAGGTTTCAGTTTTCAGACAAACTGACTTCAGACAGACAGACGGCAAATTCACTGGAATGAAAAAGGCGAAACTGTCGGTATAGACGCCACTAAACACCTCTGATGTGTTTTCAGGAAGAAATCCTTTAACTGATCCACAGTCACACAGGATGTTAAATCAAAAGCCTTTATTTTGAAAGACATTTAAAAAAAACTCTTTACAAATGTTTCTTCACTTCAACTTCAAACTTCAAACAGACAACAAATCCTTTGGTGGAAAAATCTTTTACATTTAAACTTTTAAATAGTTTTAAATGTTTTTCATGCAGAAATAAGTTTGTTATTAACACAAGATGTTAAAATGTTTGAAACCCAAACAGACTGGAGACCAGTTTGAAAGCAACACATCTCCTCCATCATCTGATGTTTAAGGAAAAAAGCAGGAAACCTTAAAAAATAGCAGAAAGGTTTGGAGATGCTCAGCTAAGAGCATCAAATAACCAAACAAACAAAAGTTTGGCCTAAAATAAACAGAGCGTCATCGTCCTTCCTGCCTGCTCTCATCTGTTTGTGTCTGAGCTTTCTGAACATTTATTTTCTGACTCTTTGTGGTTTGGACGTGGCCCGTTTGGACCACATCACTCGCCGCACACAAACCACCAAACTAATCCAATTTTCTCTCGTGGAGCAGATTCCTGGAGAGGAGAGGAAGCTCGACCACATAGCGAGTCCCGAGCGGTCACCTCGAGGTACAAACATCTTCATGTTGAACTGATGTTAGGTCTGATTATTTCACCTCATCGTTCACCTGATTTCTCTCTCACCTGTCTGTTCTCACCTGTGTGTCTGCAGGAACCTGCCTTCTGTCGCCTCGCTGCTTCTGATCCGCTGAAGGTGACGACGCTGAAACCTCTCAGGACACTTCCTGCTGAGAGGTCGCCTGTTTCACCGACCCCGACCTGAACTTTGACCTCTACCAGCTGCTCCTCTTTACCTTTAATCTCCACCTGTAAATACCGAGTTCTTTGTCTTTATCACCTTTAACACTTCAGTCTGTGCTCACTGCTTCTTAACGTCCTCACCATCACTGCTCCGCACTGTCTTATGCTGTCAAATGGATTTCATGGTTTCATCCTTTGCTCGAATTCAAGGGCTTCTGTTTGCGTCGCAACCTGCACGTCGCTGCTGTCGTACGAAAAACACGTCACTGATGGTTTCTCAGCGGTCGATCGAGAGTTTTTGATTGTTTTTTGTTTCCCTTCTCTGCTGTGTTTTTCCGGGCAGCCTGCCGCCCGTCAGTGCCTTCACCGCCTGTTAGCTGCTTTGGGAAAAGATGCGTAGAGTCTCAGAGCCCTTGACGTCAGAGTTCCCACTACGACTCGGATCAATAAGCCATCAATCAGCCCGCCTACGTCTCACCGATGTTTACATTTCTCAACCAACGCTGGAGTGTTACTGATGTGTAGCCTGTCTCGTGTCGTTTTTTAAGTCCAACTTCCTGTCCGCTCACACGACCAAAGGTCCTTTAAATCTGCAGCCGCCATGTCGGAATCAGTTTTCATGAGAAATAAAGAAGATCTGAAATTCACCTGCACAAACTGTGACCTCGCTCACGTCTCACTGAGGCGTTTTATGACCCTGAAGAGTTCAAATATACTGTTTACTGTTTACTTGAAATTGTAGCTGAAATAAATCTGTTAGACTGACGGCTGATATTTATTATTGTATGTTTAGATGCTGTTTGTTTGTTTGTTTGTTAGAGACCCCTCCCCCTCTCGCAGTGAGGTCAGTGTGATGATCAGGTCTGTTTCTTTGTGTTTTCTATTGTTTTCTATGCCGAGTGTCCGAACGTAGAGCAGAGACCAGAACTAAAACTTGGATGTGTGACTGAGCCGGCACCTTTTTCTAAAATAAAGTGAAGATATTTTTTAAACTTCCATCGTCTGTCATGGTGACTTTGATGAGAGGAACAAAGAGTGTCCCACATTTATTTATGAGAACCATCAGTGATTATTACTGATTGATTCTTCTATCATTACATGAAGGAAACCTGCTTTAACATGAACGGGTTCGTTCAATCTCATTTAGCTCCTGATGTGAAACCCTGACACCTGACGTTCTACGTGCTACGGTGAGCGTATTGCGTCATTTCCTGTTCTCCTTGCGCTAGAGCTGTGTGAATAGTCTTGAGACTCCAGAGCATAATTGTTCTTAAATACTCTCTAAATTGTGTACAACTGTGACTAACCACCGCTAGCGACTTTTTAGCTGTCCAAAAGCTTAACTTTTGCGTAAAACTCTTTAATTAATTTGGTTCCGTGGTTAGCTCCTTTGCTATCTCTTATTAGCAATGGCTTCTCCCTCTCCCTCCTCCTCTCCTCTCTCCTGCTCGGTGTGTCAGATGTTCAGCTGCTCCTCTGCCTCCTTTAGTTTAGTAAATGGTACCTGTAATAAATGTAGTTTATATGTAGTTTTGGAGGCGAGGCTGACAGAGTTAGAGAAGCGGCTGAGCGGCTCGGCACCAATGTTAGCAGTTATGCTAGCGTAGTTAGCCAGTCCCCAGTAGCTTGCCCGCTGCAGGGTTAGCATCAGCTAGCACTCCCCATGGCAGACCCCGAGCAGCCGGGCGGCTGGGTGACTGTTCGAAGGAGGCAGAGCTCAAAAAAGTCCACCAATGGTTCACCACTGCACCACCAAGCACTTCACGTGTCCAATAAATTCTCCCCCCTCAGCGACACACCCGCTGACAAACCAGCTCTGGTCATTGGCAGCTCCATAGTCCGACACGTGAAGTTAGCAACAGCACCGGGGAACAGTCAGATGCCTCCCTGCATGGCCAGAGGGGCGACATCGAGTCAAATTTGAAACTGCTGGCAAAGGAGGCGATAAACGTAAATATGGTAAAATTGTAATTCATGTCGGCATTAATGACGCGCCGATTAATCGCCAATCCAGGAAGTCACCAGAATTAATGTGGAGTCGGTGTGTAAGTTTGCAAAAACGATGTCGGACTCCGTAGTTTTCTCTGGACCCCTTCCTAATCTGACCAGTGATGACGTCCATTCCACCGGTGGTTAACGAGGTGGTGTCCGGCAAACGGCGTGGGCTTTATTAATAATTGGCAGCCTTTTTGGGGGAGATCTGGCCTGATTAGGAGAGATGGTATCCATCCCACTTTGGCTGGAGCCGCTCTCCTGTCTAGAAATATAGAAAGTTTTATTAGTCCTAATTCATGACATACCAGAGTTGGACCAGTAAGCAGAGCTTGCAGTCTTACACGCTTCTCTGCGCCTCCATTAGAGCAGCTGCACACCCAATATAGAATAGAAACTGTGTCTGCCCAGCGACCATTTAAACTCTTAAAACCAAAAAGGGGAGTTATTCATAAAAATCTAATAAAAATTAACACAACTGCTGTAGCAACTCAGCGAACAGCATAATAAGAAAATTAAGTGTGGCCTCTTAAACATCAGATCTCTGGCCTCTAAGGCTGTTCTGATAAATGATTTGATATCTGACTCTGATATAGACCTGTTCTGCCTTACTGAGACCTGGCTAGGTCAGGAAGAATATTGTTAGCCTAAATGAATCCACTCCACCGAGTCATTCTAACATTCATGTTCCTCGAGACACTGGACGAGGAGGTGGAGTTGCAGCCATTTTTAATTCAGCCCTATTAATAAATTCTCGGCCTAAAGAGGGCTACAGCTCATTTGAAAGCCTTACTATTACTCTTTCATCTCCAGCCTGGAGGAGCACAAAGCCAATACTAGTTGCTGTAGTGTACCGCCCCCCAGGCCCATACTCTGAATTCTTATCTGAATTTTCAGAGTTCTTGTCAAATTTAGTCCTTGAAAATGACAAGGTAATTATTGTAGGTGATTTTAATATTCATGTGGACATGGATAGTGACAGTCTTAGCACAGCATTCATCTCATTATTGGACTCCATTGGGTTTTCTCAGAGAGTAAATTCTCCAACTCACTGTCACAATCACACCCTTGATTTGGTCCTCACCTATGGTATTGATATTGAGCACTTAATAGTCTCCCCCCAAAATCCTGTGTTATCAGACCACTACTTAGTATCATTTGAATTCCTATTACTGGACTATGCACCTCTAGAAAAATTAGTGTTCACTAGATGGTTACCCGATTGTACTAGGACTAAATTTAAGGAAGCAATTCCGACAGCATTAAAGTCAGTTAAGATTTCCTAGTATCTCTGACGACTCTCATAATTTTTTGAGCTCCCCCCAAATTGACCAACTTGTTAGAAACACCATGGACTTCACTCAGAGGCACTCTGGACTCTGTTGCGCCCCTAAAAAGAAAGATCATAAAACAAAAGAGATTGGCACCATGGTTTAACTCTGCAACTCGCAAGTTAAAACAAACAACACGACGAATTGGAAAGGATATGGCGCTCCACCAAAGAGGAGGACTCTCGCCTAGCCTGGAAAGAGAGTCTCAAAACATATAGGAAAGCCCTGTGTAATGCCAGAGCAGCCTACTATTCAGAATTAATAGAGGAAAAATAAGAACTGCCCTAGGTTTCTTTTCAGCACTGTAGCCAGGCTGACACAGAGCCATAGCTCTATTGAACCCTGCATTCCCTTAAGTTTAAGTAGTAATGATTTCATGAGCTTCTTTAATGACAAGATTTTGAATATTAGGGACAAAATTTGTCAGGATCTGCCCTCGTTAGACTCCGATCCTTCAGACTCAGGAAATTTAGGAGCAGATACATTAAAACCTGACAATTGCTTAGACAGTTTTATTCCAATTGGCCTTCCCGAATTATCCTCGTTAGTTTCATCATCGAAAGCAACAACTTGTCTCCTAGACCCCATCCCAACTACGCTGCTTAAGGAAGTTTTCCCATTTATTGGCACATCACTGCTGCATATTATTAATCTGTCTCTGGTGTCAGGCTTTGTACCCAAGTCTTTTAAAGTAGCTGTAATTAAACCATTGATCAAAAAACCTACACTTGATGCAGATGTGTTAGCCAATTATAGACCAATATCCAACCTCCCTTTTTTGTCTAAGATTCCTAGAGAAAGCCGTTGCCAGCCAGTTATGTAATTATCTCCACAGTAATAGTCTTTTTGAAGTTTTTCAGTCAGGATTTAGAGCTCACCATAGCACAGAAACAGCACTTGTGAAAGTCACTAATGACCTGTTGACAGCATCAGATAGAGGGCTTCTGTCTGTACTTGTCCTGTTAGACCTCAGTGCTGCCTTTGATACAGTTGACCATCACATCCTGTTGCTGAGAATGGAAAAACTGCTTGGTATTAAAGGGTCTGCATTAAACTGGTTCAGATCATACTTATCAGATCGGTCTCAGTTTGTCCATATTAATAATGAATCCTCTGTGCATACTAAAGTCTGTCATGGAGTTCCACAAGGTTCAGTGCTTGGTCCAATTCTGTTTATTTTGTATATGCTGCCCCTTGGCAATATCATCAGGAGGCACTCCATAGATTTCCATTGTTATGCTGATGACACCCAATTATATTTATCAGTGGAGCCAGACAAAACAAAACTGATCAGCTCCTGAAACTCCATGGCCTGCCTTAAAGATATAAAGGCTTGGATGACCAGAAATTTCCTGTTGTTGAACTCAGATAAAACTGAAGTGATCCTATTAGGTCCGAAACACCTGAGGAACACGCTTTCTCCTAAGATAGCCTTGCTTGGATGGCATTAACTGGGCCTCCAGGCACCACTGTAAGGAACCTCAGGGTTTTATTTGATCAGGATATGTCCTTCGACACCCATATTAAGCATATTTCAAGGTCTGCTTTTTACCACCTGCGCAACATCAACATCGCAAAAATTCAGGCACTTTTTGTCCCAAAGCGATGCTGAAAAATTAGTCCATGCATTTGTCTCTTCCAGGCTGGATTATTGTAATTCACTTTTATCAGGCTGCCCAAACAAGTCGTTAAAGACTCTACAGCTGGTCCAGAATGCCGCTGCTCGGGTGCTGACTAAAACCAGGAAAAGAGACCATATTACTCCAGTACTTGGCTTCTCTGCATTGGCTCCCTGTAAAATTTAGAGTGGATTTTAAAATCCTACTCCTCACATATAAGGCTCTACATGGTCTGGCACCATCATATCTTAATGAATTGATAACTCCTTATCAACCGACTAGAGCGCTGCGCTCCCAAAACGCAGGCTTACTTGTAGTTCCCAGGGTTTCCAGAAGTAGTCTAGGGGGCAGAGCCTTCAGCTATCAGGCCCCTGTTCTCTGGAACCAGCTCCCAGTCTGGGTCCGAGAGGCAGACACAGTGTCAGTGTTTAAGAATAGACTTAAAACCTTCCTTTTTGATAAAGCTTATAGTTAGGGTGGGCACAGGCTCGCCCTTAGTTATGCTGCTATAGGTTTAGACTGCCGGGGGGCTCCCATGATGCATCGGGCACCTCTCCCTCTTCCTCTGCTTCCTTTACTCATATTATGGTAGTAGTGCAAACTGGAGTCACTTTTAGAAACTGGTTAAAGTGGCTAAACTGGTTAAAGTAGTTAAATTGGCTAAAGTGTCAAAAGCGGTTAATGTGAATACTCTTATGTCCTGTAAAGTGCATGTTACTGCCGGAGCCCCGGTCCTCTTTGTTCTCTCCAGTCTTGCAGGTTCCTCACTGATTCTGGTTGTGGTCCATCTGTCTGAGGTTCACTGGCCTGGTGGGGACATGATCTGTGTCTGTGCTGTGGAGAGAAGGTCGAGTGGCCCAGAGCTCCATATGAGGACATCTAGAGATGCACCTGGACTCACGGACTCATTTCCATTACCTGTGATACCTTCACACATGGACTAAACCAATGAACTCAGTATAGCTACAGCTTATTACGACTCATGTATAATTCCATAATATGATTGATGATGTGTTCTCTGTACATGTGGCATCTATTGCACGTCTGTCCGTCCCAGGGAGAGGGATCCCTCATCTGTGGCTCTTCCTCAGGTTTCTTCTTTTTCCCATAAAGGGTTTTTTGAAGTTTTTCCTGACTCGTTCGTTCGGGGTCTAAGGACAGAGGGTGTCACAACTGTACAGATTGTAAAGCCCTCCGAGGCAAACAATGTTTGTGATTTTGGGCTCTAAATAAATAAATTGGTATTTGAAATTTGAATTTTGAATTTTGAATGTGATTTTGTAAAAAAAAAAAAAAAGACTGGAGCCTAAATTAGTTAGTTTTTTGTTGTTTTAGAGAGTAAATATCACTTCCTGTTAAATCTTTAAAACGTCTGTTGAGAAGTGTTGAAGTTTCCTCAGATTTAGCACCAAAGTCTAGTTGGACTCAAAGATGACCGTGGGGTCAAAGGTCAGCGTGACCTTACAAAGACACAATGCTGACTATAACAAGGGTACCTCCAGCTGCTCATTGATCACAGATCGATCAGGTGATTGCTGTTTCTCTCCATCTCTTCCTTTTCACCAGAATAAAGTCTGAACTTTGATTTAGTTCCTTTAGTATTTCACACAAGTCTGGACGGTGATTCTGGTTTGATTCAGACTCTTTTAGTATTTAAAGTAAAAATTATTCAGTCATTCATCAAGTTTTCTTAAAGAGGTTTAAAGGTTTAAAGATTTAAAGAAGAAAAACGCTCACAAACGTTCAGTTTCCACATGACTGTAAAGAAATGACTGAAGGAAAACGAGAGTTTAAAGATGGAGGAAATGAACAGAGTCAGTAAAGTTCACTCTAAAACAAACGTGACTCCTCTGCCAGATAGATGCATCCTGGGTACACGAGGACAGGTCATGTGACCTCTGTGGGTGGCCTCCTGTCAGAGGGACCCTTCTAATTCCTGGAGGCTCTCTGCAAACACTCGACTGTCAGGTGACGTGTTTTAACAGACGCTGTTGTTTTGGAGATTCTCCGCCTGTCAATCAAACTCAACGTCATGGCAACCTGGTGACAGCAGCTCTGTGTGTGTGTGTGTGTGTGTGTGTGTGTGTGTGTGTGTGTGTAAATAAAGGTTGGAACAATGTGAAGCTTTCAGGTGTGAGGCAGAGGTCACCCTGCTCCTCTTCATTGTCTTCATCTTCTGTTCCCAGATTTTAAGATTTCACTGTTTGATTGATACAAAGACTTCATCAATTTTATTGTTTTTATTTTCAATTATTGTCTTATATTTAGATTTTTAATTATTTTCTACAAATTTATTTTATTTTTCTGTTTTTTTTTAATAAATGTGTCTTTTTGTCTGTGTGCATGTGTGTGTGTGTGTCTCAGTGGTTGTGTTTGTGTGTGTGTGTGTTGACAGACTTTAGCTGTCATCAATCAGAATCAGACAAACTGATGAAAAGAGGAAATATTTGTATTTTCATTACCTGCTGAAAGAAGGAATGTGTGAGGGGACTGTTGTGTAACTCTTAGTGTGTGTGTGTGTGTGTGTGTGTGTGTGTGTGTGTGTGTGTGTGAATCTCTTCTGGTCCTGAAGAGGTGAAACTATAAAACTTGAGATCAGAGTCTAAAAATGAGAGAATAATTCTGATCAGGTTTGTTATTGATTACTGAACCTTGAGTAAAACTATTAAAAAGGAAACAGCCTGTTTTACTTGTACTTCAGTACATGTCAGAGTGAGATACTCTATACTGCACTAAAGTTACTGAATACCTTTAGTCACTTTACAGCTTCAGATTATTCGGATTATCACCATCTAATAAATGATGAAGTGTTATTTCGGATTAAAGTACCAGCTGCAACGTTAAAGTGATCGACACATAAAGGATCAATAATCCAATAACAACACGTGTATTCTGAATATAGAGTACTTTTACATTTGGTACTTTAACTATGTTTTCATTTCATTTTCATTTGTGTTTTTGGTCGTCAGGTCTCCACAGAAACAATCGACATGTCCAACTTTTCTGTTAAGTCTGTTTGAAAAAAGAGAACACCAGAAGCAGACCCGAAGCGGAGGGCGGTTTAAAGTTGATTTAATCAGAATTAAACAAAAGGTAAGTCAAAAGGCGGTCCGGTAGTAAGTTGAGGAGTGGAGGCAGAGCGGCGTGGCTGGCAGGTTACTGGCTGGAGAGAAATCCGGAACACGGGTGAGTATCTGGGGCAGAAAACAACGGAGCACAAGGGTCACTAGAAAAGCACACAAGATAAGCAAGAGTTTAAACACAGAAACTGTGAACACAGCAGCGAGAGCGTTACCACAGATAGTGGAACAATCCAGCGTCGAAGAGAAGCCCTGCTCCGGCTTAAAAAGGAGTGATGATGAGAAATATGGTGCAGGTGTGTCAGCCTCCAGTCAGCAGGTAGCCACGCCTCTTCACTCTAAAAAGAAGGAACCTCCCACAGGAGGCAGAAGGAAACACACCACAAGCACACAAAGTAGTCCAAAAACCCCACATACATAACAGTACCCCCCCTCTAACGGACGCCCCCTGGCGGCTGGCGACCAGGCTTATCAGGATGCTTAGAATAAAAGTCTCTCAACAGTACATTATCCAAAATGAGTTTGCGAGAGATCCAAGAGCGCTCCTCCGGACCGTACCCCTCCCAATCAACCAGATATTGGTAGCCACGACCCCGGCGCCGAACGTCCAGTACCTCCTTAACCGAAGTATGCTGGGTGTCCATCGATGAGCTGGGGGGGAGGAGGGGAGTCGGAGGGCGGGCAAAGCTCCACTAGGAGTGAATGGCTTGAGGAGGGAGACGTGGAAGGTAGGGTGGATCCGTAGAGAAGGAGGCAGCTTGAGACAGGACGGAGGAGGGGTTGATGATCTTCTCCACAACATATGGTCCGATGTATCGAGGGGCCAGCTTGCGGGAAGGAACCTGCAGGGGAAGATCACGGGAGGAGAGCCACACCTTTTGACCTGGTAGATAGTCCGGCGCTGGGCGGCGTAGTTTATTGGCCGACTTCTGGCTGCGAGTGGAGGAACGAACCAAAGCGGCTCTAACAGGCGCGCCAGACTCCGCGGCATCTGCGGAGGTGGGCTTGGACGGAGGGAACAGCCGTGTCCTCCTCCTGACTGGGGAAAAGGGGAGGTTGAAAGCCGTTAGCAGCCATAAATGGGGACATACCTGTAGAGGAGTTAGAGAGAGAGTTGTGTGCATATTCCACCCAGGCTAGCTGCGTGCTCCAGGAGGCTGGTTACGAGCAGCAACGCAGCGGAGAGCGGTCTCTCAGGCTCTGGTTGGCCCGCTCTGTCTGGCCGTTGGACTGTGGATGATAACCAGAGGACAAGCTGGGAGTTGCACCAAGTGCTTTGCAAAAAGCTGTCCATACCTGAGAAGTGAACTGGGGACCTCTGTCAGAAACAATGTCAGTAGGTAGACCATGGAGGCGGAAGACGTGATCTGTCAGCAGGCTAGCTGTTTCCAGTGCTGAAGGGAGCTTGGGGAGGGGAATGAAATGGACACTCTTTGAAAAACGATCAACTACAGTTAGAATGACTGTGTTACCTTGGGATGGTGGGAGACCAGAGACGAAGTCCACAGCAATATGAGACCAAGGGCGGTGAGGAATAGGAAGGGGTTTGAGGAACCCAGCTGGAGCACGGTGAGAGGATTTGCCACGGGCACAGACAGAGCAGGCATTGATGTATTCCTGGGTGTCTTGAGCCATCCTGGGCCACCAGAAGCGTTGCTGAAGGAGGAAGAGGGTGCGACGAATGCCAGGGTGACAACTGAATTTAGAGGTGTGGATCCACTGGAGGACAAGAGAGCGAAGGTTACTGGGGACAAACAGTCGGTCTTTGGGACAGTTGTTGGGTGCTGGGTGATCCTTCAGGGCTTCTTGGACCCGGGTTTCAATATCCCACGATGCAGCTCCAACTATGCACGAGGGAGGAAGGATACTGGCTGGCTCAGATGGTGAGGTGTCT
Source organism: Scortum barcoo (assembly GCA_023238725.1). Classification (NCBI taxonomy): domain Eukaryota; kingdom Metazoa; phylum Chordata; class Actinopteri; order Centrarchiformes; family Terapontidae; genus Scortum; species Scortum barcoo. The sequence goes on along the minus strand of CM041541.1, from coordinate 14,414,020 downwards.
AGAGAGAACTGTCGGGAGAGCGCATCAGGCTTGGTGTTATGTGAGCCGGGCGGTAGGTGAGGGTGAACTCAAACCTGCTCAGGAACAGGGCCCAACGGGCTTGGCGAGGGTTGAGGCGCTTTGCGAGGAGCGCAGGTAGGCTAAGTTCTTGTGATCAGTCCAAACCAGAAAGGGTTGCTCAGCTCCCTCCAGCCAGTGCCGCCATTCTTGCAATGCCAGGACTACTGCCAAAAGCTCACGGTTCCCCACATCATAATTCCTTTCAGCAGGAGTTAAGCGACGAGAGAAAAAAGCACAGGGATGAACCTTTTGATCCACAGGGCAGCGTTGGGATAGAACCGCTCCAATACCTGTCTCTGAAGCGTCCAACCTCAACAATGAACTGGAGTGAGGGATCAGGGTGAGAGAGGATGGGAGCACTGGTGAACAGTGACTTTAACAGGGTGAATGCCCTCTCAGCCTCAGGGGTCCAGAGGAATGGCTTGGTAGTGGAAGTTAAACAGGTGAGGGGTGCCGCTACCTTACTGTAGTTGCGAATGAACCTGCGATAAAAGTTGGCAAAGCCTAGGAACTGTTGCAGTTTTTTACGAGTGGAGGGAGTGGGCCAGTTTTCTACTGCTTTTATTTTGGAGGGGTCTGGATGAAGTTGCCCAGGAGCGATAATGAAGCCAAGAAAACTGACCTTGGAGACATGGAATTCACATTTTTCTGCCTTCACGAAGAGTTGGTTTTCCAGTAGGCGTTGGAGGACCTGGCGGACGTGTTGGGTGTGTTCAGGGAGAGAACGAGAGAAGATGAGGATGTCGTCGAGATATACAAAGATGAAACGGTTGAGCATGTCCCGGAGGACGTCATTTATCATGGCTTGAAAAACAGCCGGGGCATTGGTTAAGCCAAAAGGCATTACCTGGTATTCAAAGTGTCCAAGTGGGGGTGTTGAAGGCGGTCTTCCACTCATCTCCCTCTCTGATGCGGACAAGGTGGTAGGCATTTCTCAAGTCCAGTTTGCTAAAAATGGTTGCTTGATGAAAGGGCTCGAAGGCGGGATCAATGAGAGGCAGAGGGTACTTATTTTTAATGGTGATGTCATTTAACCCACGGAAGTCGATGCACTGGTCGAAGGGTCTTGTCCTTCTTCTCAACAAAAAAGAATCCAGCGCCGAGTGGAGATGAGGAGGGTCTGATCAGGCCTGCGGCCAGAGATTCACTAATATATTTTTCCATGGCCTCTCTTTCAGGCCGAGAGAGATTGTAAAGTCTGCTGGTAGGGAGAGAAGCACCAGGGAGCAGGTCAATGGGGCAGTCGTAGGGCCTGTGAGGGGGGAGGGAGGGAAGGTGGCCTTTGCTTTGCTGAAGACGGGAGCCAGGTCGTGGTAGACTGAGGGAACAGAAGAGAGATCTGGAAACTTCTGAGATGGTAGGTTCCAAGGGTGGAGGTGAAGGGCTGGCTGAATGGAGGCAGTTAGCGAGACAGAAGGGGCTCCAACTGGTTATAGTACAGGTAGACCAGTCTATGTTGGGGTTGTGAGCCTTCAACCAGGGGAGACCAAGCACCAGGGGATAGGAAGGAGATGGAGATAACTAGCAGAGAGAGTGTTTCACGATGGTTTCCTGACAACAACAAGGTTACTGGAGCGGTTTGGTGTGTTACCGAAGCTAGTAATCTACCGTCCAAAGCGTTTACAATCTTAGGGGTTACTAGGGGCTCAAAGTTAGGTTAGCTTGGGAGGCCAATTCTGCATCAATAAAATTATCATCAGCCCCAGAGTCTATAAGGGCCGAGAGAGGCAGAGACGACTGACGCAGTAACAAAATTCCAGGGACAGTTAGCTGCTTGGAGGTATCAAGTGAAGTGGAGAGGGAAGGGGTTCGGCTCACCAAAACCCCCTCGTTTATTGGTGAGCCGAGGCTTTTGGGCAGGATGCCAAAAGGTGGCCTGAACATCCACAGTACAAACACAATTTACCCTGCATTCTCCGAAGCCTCTCGGCTGGGGAGAGCTTAGCCCGGCCAAGCTGCATGGGCTCCTCAGAAACCGAAGGCAGAGCTACTGGCAAGGAGGTGAATGTGGGGTGGGAGCAAAAGACAGGGGTAGAGGAGGACTAGCACTAGCTGGTTGGGCTAACTTAGGCATCAAAGTCCCTCTTTCCCTTTGTCGTTCTCTGAGTCTGTTGTCTATTCTTATGGCCAAGGAGATTAAGGAGTCTAGCGAATCTGGTTCATCCCTAAGGGAGAGTTCGTCCTTAATTTTCTCAGCTAGACCCTTGTAAAAAAATCCCCTTAAGGGCTAGGCTTTATCCCAACCTGATGCTGCAGCCAAGATGCTGGAAGTCGACAGAGTAGGCAGCCCTGCCACTGACTGAGCCCTGGCGAAGGTCTAAAAGGCGTTTAACCGCTTCCTGGCCCTGAACAGGATGATAAAAAACTTTCTTCATTTCAGCTATGAAAGAATCAAAAGACTGGAGAACCGGTGAATTAGCTTGCCAAAGCGCAGTAGCCCAATCACTAGCTTTGCCACGAAGAAGATTTACCACATAACCAATCTTGGCGTTATCAGATGAGTACGAGGAGGGCTGCTGTACAAACACAATAGAACACTGAAAAAGGAAACGACTGCACGAACCTAAATCACCAGCATAAGACTCCAGGGGTAGGAACAAAAGGCTCACGTGGGGTTGAAACAGTTGATCCGGCAGCCAGGGAAGAGCTAAGGCCTGGTGGAGTTCCTTCTGAGCCTGCTGAGCCAGGAGTGAGTAGACTAAGTTGAGTCTGCATCCTGGCCATGCTGTTAGATAGGTCGCGAAGGGTGTCCACCATCTCCTGAATTTGCGAGTCATGCTTCCCCACGATGATCCCCTGGGCACTGAGAGCTTTAGTAATGGCACCTGGGTCGGCTGTGGTCCATGCTGGCTGGATTGTTCTGTTAAGTCTGTTTGAAAAAAGAGAACCCAGAAGCAGACCCGAAGCGGAGGGCGGTTTAAAGTTGATTTAATCAGAATTAAACAAAAGGTAAGTCAAAAGGCGGTCCAGGTAAGTTGAGGAGTGGAGGCAGAGCGGCGTGGCTGGCAGGTTACTGGCTGGAGAGAAATCCGGAACACGGGTGAGTATCTGGGGCAGAAAACAACGGAGCACAAGGGTCACTAGAAAAGCACACAAGATAAGCAAGAGTTTAAACACAGAAACTGTGAACACAGCAGCGAGAGCGTTACCACAGATAGTGGAACAATCCAGCGTCGAAGAGAAGCCCTGCTCCGGCTTAAAAAGGAGTGATGATGAGAAATATGGTGCAGGTGTGTCAGCCTCCAGTCAGCAGGTAGCCACGCCTCTTCACTCTAAAAGAAGGAACCTCCCACAGGAGGCAGAAGGAAACACCACAAGCACACAAAGTAGTCCAAAAACCCCACATACATAACATTTTCTTTTTTTCTTTTCTTTTCTTTTCTTTTCTTTTCTTTGTGTTTGTGGAGGACTTTTCTTCTTCTCTGCTGATTTTCCATCTGGTGGATCAAAGTGAGTCCTGCAAGAGGAGACTGGAGGTCTTTTGTCACTGTCGGGTCTGAAACTTTTGACTTCTTTAGATTTAAAAATGAGCAGTTTGGGGAATAAAAACTAAACTTGTGTCCTTTGAGGTGAATCAGACGTGAAGGTTTCTCTCCGAGCTGATCCTGAGCATCCCCTGGCCTTGGTAAATGTTTGTTTCCATGGTGACCGGGATGTTTCCACAGTTGCCTGTTTGGAAAGTTTGTTTCAGCAGTTGAGAAACTTTCAGCTGTTTTGTGTCAAACGTGTGAAAACCTGAAGCTTTTTCCACACTTTAGTTTTGTGTTGGAGAAAAAGACTCGTTTCTGTGCTCGTCTCTGAGCGGCCATGTTTGACAGAGTTAACGACGTCTGCTTACTTTGAGTTTTACGACCTGGTCACGGCTCAGTCTCAGAGAGCAAACTGAGAGGAAGCCTGAAACGTGTGATCACTAACTCCAACATCACCAGATGATCAGGTCTCTTTATGGCTCTTCAGACTCTGAGAGGACGAGGTCTGGATCTGTTGGATCTGCAGTCTGAGGATGATTTTTCACTCTTACTGAACTTATTTGTTCTTTATTTCCATGTTTGTCTTCATCAGTCAAACTCAAACAGGAAGTGAAGAGGAGAAAACAACCACACAGACCTTTATTGTGACAGTTTCCTGTCATATCACAGTGAATCTGATTACTGTTGTCATCCGCAAAAATACTTCCTGTTAATCGAGAAGTTCTCAGGAAAGCACCATAGCAACCATTTTACCACCTAGTAACACCTTAGCAACCAAATCACCATCGCTTAGCAACCATTTAGAATACCATAGCAACTAATTATCTGCTGAAACACCCACAAACCGTCTAAAACTTTTTATTTGATCATTTTCATTTTTCAGTTTGCAGTTTGAAGCTGAATTAGTTTGTGTTGAAGCTTGACTTTAACACGTTTGATTGAACGTGGCTGTTCTTTCAGCTCATTTCTTTCTCAGGATTCAAACTTTGGACTGAAATGTTGTCAGAGCTGAAAAGGCAACACGAGGTCGTTGGGCTCTTTTTCACCTTTTTATGGAGCCGGTTTGACTTTAATTGACGCTGAGCTGAACACCTTTCAGTAACCTTTAGTGAGGAAGTTATAAAAGTCAACATGTCCTCTCAAACAGGCTGCCAGCTGCAGACAGGACGTCCTCTCCAGACTTTTATTTTGGAGACTGAGGAGACAAAGCAGAGCAGGAAGACAAAATAAAAGCACAGTTTATTTTCACATCCAGCTTGTCGTTCTCTTCCTCTGATTCTGATTGGACAACAGGTATCAGCTGACATCATTGTCTGTGAGGCCTCGATGACCCCGAGATTTTGACCGGTCCAGGACCTGGTCCAGGACCTGGTCCAGGATCCTAGCTGAGCCAAAAACATTATTACATAATCTGTGTCGGTACTGCGCAAGGTAACGTGACGGTGGAAGATCAGAAACAGTCTCTGCATGAGGAACTGATCTGACCTCGGATCAGATCTGATAAATCAACTCCATCCTTCCTTTTTTGCTTCCTTTTGTCCTTCTTGCTTTCCTTCCTTTGTATCTTCCCCTCTTTGTTTCCTCTGAACTCTTTTTCTTCCTTTCTTCTTTCTTTCTCTTCCACTTCTCTCGTTCTGTCATCCTGTCTTTTTTCCTTCGTGTCATCATGATTCATCCTTTTTGTTTTTGGCTTCGAAGTCAAAAAGAAGAAGAGCAGCTTCTTTCTCCTCTTCAGACTTTTATGACTCTTTTCTAAGCTCAAAGTCTTGAATCAGATATTTTCACAGCTCGGCGTCCCGCAGAAGTTTGGAAGTCAGGTGATCACCTGACTGAGGCATGCTGGGATGCGGTTATGTAACCGGCAAGGAGACGACCTCTGGGAGGAGACGTCTTGGCGAAGCGACGAGCGGTGTCCTCAGCGTCTTTCAGCTCAGGCAGACGCTCAGTCAGGTGTTTCCTCAAGGTTTTCTGGAGTTTTATTACCCACAATGCTTGGCTGCTGTTTGGGAATGGTCACCACGGAGACAACGGACAGCGTTACGTAACAGCAGACACGAGGAGGAAGAGATCTGATTGGCAGCTGAAGCCTCGGTGACATCACCGCTCCATCATAAAGAGCTCATTTAGTGTGGTGCAGGCTCAGTGGTAGAGCGCGTGCACACGTTTCCGAGGCCTTGATGTCTTGGTGCAGTGGACGCTGGTTCCTGACTCCTGGCTGGGGTCCCTTTGCTGTGTGTCTTCTCCCATCTTTCCTTTCTCTCACTGTCCTATCTACAAAAATGTTAGAGGGTGTAAACCCCCCAAAAAAGAGTTTATTTAAGTCAGTGTTGGATCAGAGTCTGTTTGAGAACGTGAGAAACACTCGAGAGTAAACTAGCTTAGAAAGAAATTCAGATCAGAGTAAACAGGAAGAGCTTTATTGTGGAGGGACACTTTAATCCCGTGTGTGTTGATGAGAAAACTACAGCAAAAAACTTTGATCAGAGTTCATCCAGTCAGAAGTTCCTTTCAGAATAAATCGCTGAACTTTTCGCTCTCGGCTTCCTTCAGGTTGCCGCTCAGCGAGCTCAAATGAAATAAAAAGTACGAGCATGTTTGGAAACCGCAGGAAAACCAGGACTGACTGCGCTGACAGTTAAATCAGCTCATGAAGAATCACCGGCTGGAACAGAAAAGAACTTCTGACTCATTTAAAGCTGAATTATGGATCCAGAGGTCTGTTTGTGTTGGCCTGGCTGCTGAAATAACAAGACGCTTCACGTCCTCTGTGGTGGACGACTGACTGAGGTTAAAGCAGGAAACTGATTAAACAGTATTTACAGATCAGATCAGGGTTAAAAATCTTCGTTTTTTACAAGTAATTAATTAATGGCAGATTACGTTTTTATGTGTAATATTGTCTTAAAAAAATCATGTGACAAAAGATAAAAGAAAGAAAGATGTTAAAATACTTAAATACTTAAAATAATAAATGATAAAAAATACAAACAAAATACAAAAATAGATCAAGGAAATAAAAATCCCGAACAAACAATCACTTCTTGATAATTTATTGGAGAAGTTTTAACCTTTTTGTGTTCACATTCAAACAGAAACTGTGCAGGGAATCTTCAGAGGATGAACTTAACGATGATGATTAACGACAAGGAACGATGACGTGTCGTTCATCCCGAAGGTGATCTGATGTGATTTCATCGATTCGATTTGAGACAATTCTTCACTTTCTTCCCGTAATTAAACCAGGCCTGCAGATAGCTCACACATGAACGACAACATGATCAGATCTCCTAAGCGTCGACAACGGATCATCTTTAAAGATCGTTCAGGTATCGATGAGGAGAAACAGTTCAACATATTCATAAAATATTCAGTGAGGATAAAAAGACTAAAGGTGTGTGGACTGATGGGCACGACTGGGTCAGCAGTGATAAGACGTAAAGTGTTAAATAACTTCTTCAGATAAATTCTGGTCCCACCGAAGGATCCTGAAGAAACTGGACCTGCAGGAGGACGATGAAGTTCGGGTTCAGCCGAACCAGCTTTGGTCTGTTTGCAGCTTCTCGGCCTCTCGCTGCCTTCAGGATGTTTCAGCTCGCACGTCAGTGCCGCGATAAAGCATCATTTCCAGGAGGAAAGACGGCGAGCAGCTCGAGTGTTTGGCTGAAGGTTTTTCTACATTTCGGGTGAGAACAAAAGAGCTGATGTGAGGACCACAATGGTTTTGCTTCGACAGGTGCCTCTTTGAAAAGTGATCTTACAGCGACTGGAAAGTATCTGGACTTGGCCGTGTGGGGGTTTAATGGGAAACACAGTCCTCAGTGAGAACAAGTGCCCCTCTGATTGTTTCCCCCGGGCTGGATTCAGGCTCAGTCGGCCTTCCTGTCAGAGGCGGTTAGCTTCGGTTGCATAACCATTTCACAAAAAGAAAAAAAAACAAAAGGTCTTAAAAGGGTGAAGTGTTTTTTTCTTCTTCTTACAGTTTCAAGGATCCATTTCATCTAATGGGAGGCAGGTTGTGTTTCATCTGCTGGAGAGAGGCAGAATTCAGTTTGACGTCACTTCAAACTAAACAGATGACGTCTGGAACATCAAGACGGCTGAAGAGTTGACAGGTCGCACTTTATGTTACCTGAGCTGTTACATCATTTGCTGTCAGGGACAAAAACTGAAGCAATACTAATAACAGGGTTAGGGCTATTTATTATGCAGTTCATAACCAGGCAGGGTGTTTGTTTGGACCTTTACGAAGGTGGTTTGAGTTAAAAGTGTGTAAAAGTTATTTACTTACTATCACAAACGAATGTGTCCAGTTTGAGCCACAGATTCTTTTTATTTTAAGTTTGGAAAGAAAAGAAATACAAAAAGCACGAATATCTGAGTTTACATGTGACACTTGATGACAAATAATAAAAATAAAAGTTTTGGAGACACAAAAGTCGTCACTGAGTGAATGAGCCTTCAGTCTTAGTGTTTTACTCTCATTGCTGTCATTTCAGATGATTTATATCCACACTGGTTTCTCTATTCAGGCAGTGGGCGGGGCTTATCAGTGACCTCAGGTGTGCTCCAGGTGTGTCCAGTGCTCACGTGAACGAGCTTTAATGAGAACAGATGAATGAATGTGTTTGTTCTGCTGCCTCCAGATGGAAAATACAAGATACTAAGATGAGAGCCTGAGGAACCCCACAGGTAATTATTCTCATCGTCGATCGTGTCGCCGTGTGTCTGCTGGAGGGTGAAGCTGTTTTTCAAATTAACCACGTGTTCACATGTTGATATTTTATACAGATTTTCAGTTAGAGGCGCGTCCATCTGTCGTTTCTCCTTCAGACTTCAAACAGTGACAGATTAAACACAATGATGCTGCAGCCATTCACAGCTCGTGTTGATCTCTGACGGGACAGACGTGGTTTGTTCTGTCACTTCATGAAAACTGAAAACCTGCCGTCTGCTGCAGGAGGACGTTCAGGAAACGTTTCACCGTCTGCGTCCAAAACAAAGGTTAAACACGACAAACTTCCTCAACAAAACGACGACAGACACAAACACTCAGCAGGCTGTGGTCAAATATTAATACTGTTCTTATGATGAGACTCAACAAGGCGTCTGTGACAACAACATTCAAATATCCACTGACTTTTGTATGAAGCAAACAGGGAGTTTTTTCAGTGGGTGTAGTGATGGAAAAGAGACGTTTGTGGGGGTTTCTTTTCATGTCGGTCTGAATCATTTCAGAGTTAAACTGAAAATAAAAGAAAAACGTTTGCACAAACAGAAGAGAAATATTCATCTCATGAATCTGTCCATGTTTAGAATCAGTTTAAGCTAAATGCTAATGTTAGCATGCTAACATGCTACATGCTTAGCAGGTATAATGTTCATGCTAATATGCATGCTAATATTAACTGATTATCAGTTAACACATGGTCCAGCTGAGCATGATGGGAGTGTCTGTAGTCCTGCAGGTGTTTGTTTGTGAAAGTGTCGGCTCTCAGTCAAATATTTCAACAAATACTGCACACAACAAATACACTAAGATGAAAAACAAACCCCAGCAGTTTATTCAACAGTATTTGAAGCAGTTTTCTCTGTAAAATTAGCAACAGAGTCAAATCTCTCTGGTGTTTTGGGGGATTTCCTTCCAAAGTGGAAGAACTGGTCTCATTTTTGTCTTTCAGAAGAACTGAGGAGGATTATTTTGGTCTAAAGTCTCTCTGAGGAGGCACTCTGTCCTCTGCGGGCCTCACAGAGCTTTTCTTCATGTAAGCTGGCATGGAAAATAAGCCACCCTCTTCTCCGCTCTGCTTTCCAAACCTGAGACGTTCCAACTGGGGGAGCTGACATGGTGGCGTTCGGCCCGCACAGGCGACATCTGCAAACACTTTCCAAATCACTGCAGCAGCTGAGCCGCAGGACCAAGGAAAGGAACAAAGAGCTTCTAATGCGAGTTTTGGATGAGTTCGTTCTCTAGAGGCGCTCACCGTTCATCCTGACGTGTCGTCCATCTTCAGAAGCCTTCGATCAAAGTCTTTAAATCAGAAAGTTTCCTCGGGTGAAACATGTTCAGAGAGATGAACTCAACAGACATCATTACTACTTTAAAACCTGTTTCCAGAAAGATTTTATGAAACGAACCTGAAGTGTTCCTCAAAATTTTGTCATCTTTGGTCCACCACCTAAAAAACAAAGAAGATCTGAAAACAGAAGCTGACAAACGTTAAAATACGAGAAACCAGCTGCTCATTTATTTCCATCTTCACATCGATGAGACTGTGAGCAGCATGGATTAATCAGAGATTTAGAGCTCCGTCAGGACCAGCAGGGAAGCAGAGGTCTGAAACCTCCTCGAGGTTCAACAGCTGTCCAGATTTATTTCAATGGCTTCTCTGTCTTTACACAGTAAATTTTCGCAGAGATATAAAGTAATAAAAACTTTTCCTCCAATCGATATGACGACACACATTTTTACCAAGACGAGGACGTGAAGTTTACTGACCTCAAGCAGATATCACTAAAACGACGGACTTTGGCTAACTCGAGATGTTTCTGTTTTACTTGGTGCTGTCAGTTCTTCCCAACATGACAACAACACGAACCGACAGGAAAACTTTAACTTATCAGCTGGTTGTCACTTGTGACGCAGTGACTCTGTCAGTCACTCAAGTCAGGCTTGTTGGAAACAAACTAAGAGTTAATTCAGATTATTTGGAGGTCAAACTGAAAGTGATTTCCCACCTGAAACACTGGCACAGGAAAGTACGAGTATGTCACAGCTGGATGTTTATAACAGAGGTTGATTGATAATTGTCACCATTCGTTATATAAATGAGTTTGGTTAACCTCAAAACCCGACTCATCTACAGCTCGAAGAGTTGCGGTCATCATTTCCTTCGTCTCTTTGCCAGTTTCCCAGCAGCTCCTGAACGCTGCACCGCCAAGGACTGAAGAAGTCTTTGTGTTTTTAACTTTCCTCGTCTTCATCTGAAGCCCCTCCACCCCCCCACAGGAATCTGAAATCCTGCAGACGCTCGTCTCCACACGTGTCTCTGGGAATCCGTTCAGGGCCTTCGGAAAGAAATACCAATCACTGAGGTAATTACCTCGTTACCCAGAGCCCACCTGAGAGCCGGAGGAGGCAGCTGGAGTCTTCCTGACAGTCAGCTCACTGAAATGGACTGAAATGAAAGTGGCGTTCGCGTCGCTGCAGCGGAGAAGGAACAGGTGGAAAACTGTGCTGAAGAAACAGGTATCAGTTTCATCAGTCTGTGTTTAGCCTAGCTTAGCACAAAGACTGACACAGGCTCTGTTTGATGCAGCAGGGACAAACTGAAACGTGACGAGTTCATCAAACATGGTAAAATCAGAAAACACAAACCAACAACAAGCTAAGACCGTGAAGTGACAGATCTGATCGATTCTGGATCGTCGATTGTCGATCAGCAGTAATGAATGTTTGCTGCAGCTTCCAGAGTGCACCGAGTTTTTTCTTCTGTCAGAATAAAGAGCATCATCCCACCAAACTGAGATTATTTTAAGAAGAGAGAAACTCACGTCTTCCTGAGATCAGGCTGCATTTGTGTGTTAATTGTTGACTTCATGGTTTGGTGCATTTTCTCCAAAGCAAAGTGATACAACATGTGAACCAAACGGGCAAAGAGCTGCTGGATTAAAAAAAGAAAAAAAGTCTTTAAACCATCAAATTGAGTCCAGATGAAGAAAAATCAGTCAGGGTCATTAAACAGGTCAATTTAATGGGTCTTTTCACATTAATAACCCTGTAAACTGCACAAAATACATTAAAATCTCTTAATTATTGTTGTCTCCATAATTCAAACAATGTGAAATCCCTTAAAACCAGATCTTACACTTATTATGCAGAATTAATCCTGATTTAATGGGAGAATTAAGGGATTTAGGGGATAAGATAATCTGTATATATTTATTGTTCAGTGTAATAAACGTGATGTTTTTCAGCTTTTTAAAGGTTTCTGTGCTTGTTTCAGTCCCTTCGGTGTCCTCACGCTGCTGCCTGAGGGCGGACAAAGGCAGCTTTGTGCAGGTTATATAAGCATCGCTGGGTTTCTCCTGCTGGCTTCAGCACTCGTCGCCGTGATGCGATGCAGGTGGCGCTCTGGCACGCCGAATCACCGCCGGCGCTTTGGCAGGGAGAGACGTTTGATTGGTTTAAGAGCTTGCTGTCCCTGTGTCCAGCTCAGCCTATCAGCGCAGAGACACTGTAAAAAAAAGTCAAGTCTTATATTTAGCGAGGAAATAATTTAAGAAATGAAATTGTGCTTCTTTCCCTCCTGATGTCCTTTTATTTAGAAACCCAATGAAAATAACGTCAGTTTGATCTTACCCAGAAATCTAGATTCAACCAAGGATTTCATTTAAAATGTTCATTTTCTCTGCAGTGATAAACATCAGAAACAACCTCAGTTTAATTATTAGATCAAATTATTTACAGCCTGTTTACCTCGTCAGCTCTTTTCTTTGAGGCCACAAAACACCGACTCGACTTTCTAAAACTTTCTTGACTGAACTGATGTCAAATATATGAAAAGTTTTAAAAACTGCTCACAATCTGCCAATTTCCTCCTTAAACGAGGAAAAAAAATCTGTCACATTGTGAAACGTCTACTCTTCTTTAAGAAAGTGACACAGAAACTAAAAGACAGAAGAGAGGTTGGTTTTTGTTTGGACTAAACTTCAGATTTTTTATTACTACTTGTTCTGCAGCTGATGGGGGACTCATTAAATGTTGGGAATTTTAATCTGAAGAGGAAGCATTTGTTGTATTTAACATGTGTGTAACATGTGTGTGATGTGTTTTGTGAGGACCTGATGACGAACATGTTGTTTTGACTATAAAGTTGATTTTTACTCTTTATGCTATGAAAAATGGACCTTTGAATCAGCTAACATGCAGAGGAGGATTGTGGGATACAATCGAAGGTGGAGAATGATGCACTGAAAAAAGGGAAATCATGAATTTAGAAAAATAAAGTTCATACATGCAACACACTTCATTTCTTTTTGTTAAAACGCTTTAATCTTGGAGACTTCAGTCCTTTATGAAGTATGTGGGAATGTGTTTGTGTTCTGTGTGTCTCTTATTGTGTTGGTCTGTGTGTTTTATTGTGAAGGTCAGTGGGAGTGAAACCTGCAGAGACAAACTGCTGCTGGTGTTTTAATAACAGCTGCTTTGTTTCCTCGTGTTCACGCCGAACGAGGAAAAGTGAAGGTGTGAAACGTCCTGATGTTTCTGCAGCAGATTTGAAAAAAGTGACGATAAACGTTGGTTGACCGTCTTCACCTGAAGCTGTTCTTATGGTGGAAATGATGATTTATTTTCATCATTAGAAGTTCTGTTCACAGAATTATGTTTTATATGATAATTTAATGTATTTACATCCTGCTCTGCTCTCTACTTTTTACTGCTCTTTCATCACATACATGAAGTTTTTAGCGTCACCATTAGTGACATATTAAAAATGTGAAAGTTTTTTCCTTTAAAGTTGAGCCTTGATGGGAAAGTGTTTTCAGTTGGAGTCATAATTGGTGGAGCAGCAGCGCCTGACTAGCAGAGCGTTAGCGTTAGCGGCGGGCCTCGGGCTCTGACTTTGTAGAAACAGCCGGCTCGTCGAGCTGCTGTTTGATGTGGGAGCGTCTCAGTTTTACGGGACGAGTCGTGGAGCCGCTTTGCGTTATGAACGCAGACGTGAAGTAAAAAAAGAAAAAGCAGGAACGTTGACAACCTGCAAGCGGAGAGTGTTGAGTTTGGCAAGCGGCGTGCTGCAGCCTGTAGTTTGCAGCTGTCACGCTCTTTACTGCCCGTTTAAAGACTTCAAAGCAACAAGACTGAAATCCGATCGATGGTTTGAGTTTCTGTCCTGAAGTTCTTCTTAAGGGACTGACGTGAGGACAGGACCTCTGAGGAACACGACGATTCGCAGCTCTGTAAAACTGAAACTTTGGTCTCGATCGGGGCCGCAGAAACTTCCTGCCATTAAACTGCAAAAAGTGAGTTTGGTTTTTATGAGCCAGAACTACAAACATTCCCATGATCCTCAGCTGCTCTCTGTTTACTGCTGATCAGCTGATCTACCATGTAGCCTCATAGCACCTCGACCCAGTACTGCCTGATTATGAAGGTGATGGTGATGGTGATGATGATGATGATGAAGATGATGATGTTTCCTCTTCAGCGTCTCGTGTGTGTCTCTGTTTGTGTAAAGTTGCTGTGAATCAGGAATATTTTCCTTTTTTTCTGCCTGTGCTGCTGTTTGGCCTCTCCTTCCCTCCATCCTGTCGCATGTGACGGCACGTGTTGGAGCCCCCCCGCTCTTCATCATCATCATCCCTCCCTTCGCTCTCCAACACGGAGAAAACATGTCAGCGGTTTTGGCTCTGTGGCTGTTCCCAACATGCACGTGTAAAGCAGGCGGATGTGTTGTGGTGCAGGTGGTGTGTGTGTGTGTGTTTCAGTCTTCCCATAATGCTCTGGTCCAGGAGTGGCGGGGCCACCGAGAACTCTCTGATTTCACGAGCTGTTCTGTGAGCACGTGGAGAAACCTCAGTGACCCAAACACACCAACACACTGCTCTGTGTGTGCGTGTGTGTGTTAACTGTTAACAGACGGCCCACTGACACACACACACAGACACACACACACACAGTGTTTTTTGTGAAACCATGAACATCCACAGCTGATTTTCATTCCTTTCATTCTCGTCAGTCCAAACCTTAAATTCTCCTTCACACACATTCGACTTCCAGCTGCTGCTTGTTGGACTGAAACAGACTGAACCAAAACATTTAATAACAGCACCAACAACAACAAGGACAATAACAATAATAATAATAATAATAATAATAATAATAATAATAATAATAATAATTATAGAAACACACGTGGTCACAGTCACACAAACATTAAAGGGAAGTGTCTGACTCACAACATCTCAGTGACTCCATGTTCACACTTTATCAGAATAAGTCTTCACAGAGATGAATGGTGACTGAGGACTCATGGTGGTCTCGGGGGGTCCTGGTGGTCGGGGGGGTCCTGGTGGTCTTGGGGGGTCCTGGTGGTCTGGGGGGACCTGGTCTGGAGTTTGTGTCTGTTTGAAGCAGAGGTGAGTGACCTGATGGACTGCAGAGAGACAGACGTTGGTGTTGTGTCGTCTTATTTCCACCATGAGAGGATTTTTGACAGAAGAAACAGAGACAGATTTTTAGCAGCTGTTTGATCGTGTTCGTGTGTTTGCTGATTTCTGATCGAAGCTTTTTCTTCACGGCGCTGCTGGCAAACACGTTCAGCTCTGAAGTGTCAAACAGCCGAAAACAACACATCAAGAAAAGGGAGGAGTGAAGGAGGAGGAGGAGGGGAGGAGATGAGGAGGAAGAGGAGAGGAAGAGGTGTACATGATGAAAGAAACAGGAGGAAAAAAAGTAAAGCTTCATGTTTGAGTGTGGGAGGAGGGAGAAGAGGAGGAGGAGGAGGGTGTGTACAGTCTGAGAGGAAGGTATAGGCTCGGTGATGATGTCATCCAGGCCACACCCACCTGCAGCGGCTATAGATGCCGGCGTCTCGGTGGTCCACCTCTCCACACCGAGGACGTCCGACAGCTGAGCAAGTCCTAAGACCGACCGACTGCCTGCAGGGAGAGACGCTTAGTGAAGTTGTCCAGCTCCTGGTTGCTCCTCATCCTCAGACCCTCATCATCCTCCTCTTCATCCTCCTCGTCTCCTGGAAGCTTTGAGAGGTCATGGCGGGCATCGCTCTCCTCCAAGTCCTCGTCCTCCTGCTGGGAGGGACGGCCCTCCTCAACGGTGTCCCTGCACCAAGGATCAGAGGCAAGTGCACGAAACACTGAGAGCGATCAGCGATCAATCAATCAAATCACAAAGCAGCTGATCACTTAGAATAAATGAGGAGTCAGAGAGGTTAACAGGTAGAAACAGGAAGCAAAAAAAGTTCAGGGAGTAAAGGAACCAACAGAAAGATGCAAAAAGTTGAACAGTTTAGAAATATCTGTTTAAAGTTTAAATAAAACTGTAACGTGTGGAAAAGCAAAAATATGCAAGACGAGTGGAAGAAAATGCTTCTTTTTTTGTGCAGTTTGACTAAAAACTGAAGAAATGAGCTGAAATGTTTCATTAAAAATGAAAATGCATTCAGCAGCATGTTGGAGAGTTTACTGATGAATTCAAAACATTAAAAACTGTGATTCTCATCATGTCTGCAGACCACTTTGTTTAAAACATGCTGATCATCTTGCAGAGAGTTTCGTCGTGCTTCATCTTCCGTACAGTTTGTGATGAACTGTGCAGGTCTGTCTTCATGTTTCTGCTGAGTCTGCACATTTCTGTTTGTCCTGTTGAAGCTGCAGAAAAGAGAAGAGACAGAAATCGACTCTTTTTGCATGTTTCATGTGATCATTGCATGTTTTCTTTGCATGCATCTCGTGTGCGCTGGATGAATTTGGTTTTCGGTGTGCAGGCTGGAGAGGGGGCGGGGCTAATTCATGATATAACCTGTGATTTTTCTGTCTCATTGAGTTTTTAAAGTTATGTAAGACGATAAAATCCCCTCCTTCAGAGTGGCACGGTGGTCTGATGTGGGGGATTACCTCACCGGGCGAGAGACAGCCAAGAACAACAGCCAAGAGAGAGAGAGAGAGAGAGAGAGAGAGGAGAGAGAGGAGAGTCCACTAGTTCAGACGAGCTCTTGTACATTTTGTTTCTGCAGTTTTCACTGAGATTTTTATATGTTTTGAGGTTTGTTGCTTTCTAAATATGGAAGTTTATGAGTGACAAAACAACTGAATGAGCAAGAAGTTAATTAACGTCATAAAAGAGTTAAGAGCACTCACACAGATTTGAAGGTTTCGTGCAAAAATCCTGATTTTATTTTTGTTTTTCGTGAGAAGACATTCATTCATTCACTGTGAGCAGGACACGCCCAGATCCAGCTGTTAGACTCCTCACCTCTTCACAGCTGAAAACTGAATGAAAAACTTCAGCTGATGAATCTATTTCTTCACCTTCACAGTGAATAAAGGGGTCTCTGCACACGCTCAGATCGACACTAACTGAAGTTCATCCACTAGAGGGCAGTGTGACTTAAACACACCCTCACCTTTGATTGACATGTTGAATTATCAGCCAGCAGCTGCTGTAAAAGAGCTGTTCTCTCTTTTAGCTCTGGTTTTGGTCTCCTCCATGCTAATCTTTAGTTTGGTTTAATTTAGTCATTATTATTGTTCTTTGTTGTTTGTAGTACTCTAGATAGCAGGCAGTATCTGCACTACCTGGAGGCTCTTATCAGATACTTTTAGTAGGACTACATGGATCTTCGTAGTACTCATGTTGTTCTTTTGTTTACTGGCTGTGCTTCTTTTGGTACTTTTGGTAGATTTGTAGAGGTCTGTCAGTACTCATCTACTTTACAGTTCTTTGCAGCACAGTGGCATTTTATGGTTTTGATGCTTTGTGGTACTTTGTTGTACCCTTTGTGGTTGCTTGTGGTAGATTCTGTGATACTTATGAGTGTCTGTGGCAGTTTCATGTACACTTAGTTGGTCTTGTCATGGTTTGTGCTTATATCTGATGCTTTTTTGTACAGTTGGAGACCTTATTTTGTTCTTTGTGGTACTTTTAATGCTTTGCAGTACTTGTCTGTACTCTTTGTGGAGGTTTTTTGTTGCACAGTGTGTTTTTTGTTCTTTGTCAGACATGTTTCAGTTCTCTTTGGTGCTTTTGTGACTCTTTGTGGTTTTTCTCGTACTCTCTGTTGGTGGTACTGTACATTTTGTCTCTTTTGTTGAAGTAATCTGGTGTGTACTCTGCAGAATGTTTGAGATTCATGACTTTAGTTAAAGTCTATTTTTCTGCATTTCAGGACAAATGTGCGTCATTAGATTCCTATTAGAGTGTTTGGACTGTGAGGGAGTAAATGACCCCTGTACATCGTCCACAGCTGTCGGCCTCTAACAGAGCGAAGTTGTTGAAGCTGTGAGGGGGAGGACTCTCCTCTGTGCTCGAGTCTTTTTAGGAGGCCTGATGTCTTTCATGTCGACTTTTATCCCCTCCACTCAATCAGCTGCTGCTGGAAAGCCTCCGACAGACCGAGCGGCGCTGCCAAGAGACAGCTGCATGATTACACATGTCCTGCATGTCGACCTCTGCAGGCTTTCCCACACGGATCTGCAGGAACAAACATCCCAAACAGAACCTGGAAAAGACTGATGGACTGGAGGTCTCTCGGAAAATCCAGACCTCCTGAAAACACTCATCCAGTGAAACATGCTGTTCCTCTGCAGACTGCATTAGGCCGTAACGAATAATAAGAGCTGAGTGTTTCGGCGTGCAGAGGCCTGAGAGTTAATCAGCAAAACAAACAGAGTTCAGCAGGAGACAAATGTTCCTCTGATGGAGCTTTAAACTTCACTTCCACTGCTCACACATCATTTCTTTTAAGATCTTGGGCTAATAAATCTCCCAGAGAAGTCTCAAAAGATTTTTATTTTTTCTTATGCTTTGATGCACATCTGGATCCAGATGCAGATTAAATATTACAAATAAAGCTTCTTTATTTTAGAGTTGGTGAAAAATAAAAACTCATGATCCAAATGATTCTGTTTGGTTTGTACGATCTGATCTAAAATCTGATAACTTTAATGTACATGATGAGAAAATGACACTTCACTTGTTTGATCTCTTAGCACAGTAAAACATTAAAATGAACTTTGGTTTGTGAAATGAGAAGTATTTTAAATTAATTTCTGCACTTATTTGCCTCAACACACGGCAGGTAAAAGAAAAACATCTAAAATTTGGTGCCACCTGTTTTTTTCTTGGTTCCATGTCAGATATTATATAATTTTTGAGGATCTGTAGTTTATTTGCCCAAAAAAGAACCAGAGGATATTTGGAGGTTAGCTTGAGTCCAGCCTCTCTCTTTAAAACACATGCAGTCCTCAAAGACCACGGAAACATCATAAACATCAAGAGCTCGTTTCACTGCAGCTAATTGGCTCTTTATGCTGAGACGAGCTTTTCCCAACAGTTTTTAATTGTGCAGGAACCAGAATGCCAGAATGGTGAAGGTCTACCAGAGAACGAACTGCAGACCAACTCTAACAGCTTCATCGTGTTCGAGCCAGTCGATGTTCTTTAATGATGGGAAAGTGTCGGAAAAACAAGCAGCTCGCCACTGATGTGGAAAGTCTCACCGAGGAAAGAGCTTAAAGAGACTCTGCTGAATCAGACGTGATCCAGATCCAGCTGTTTTCACTGAGGAGGACTCGCTGACTGTACCATGATGTTTGTGTGTCTAAACAGGAAGTAACATGTTGGCGTAGAGTCATGGATGTTCAGACAGCTGTCACTGATCACTGCGAGGCTGAAGGAGGGTGATAACCAGGAAACATGAAGGTTATTAGTTTCAGTATCAGTTATGACTCTTTTTAACAATCAGGCTTTAAAGAAGTTTAATAAAAGTAAAACATGGAGCTTCGCTGTTCTCGTGTCTTCAGCTGTCAGTTTTCAGTTTCTGGACACCATCAGAGCCTCTGAGGCCTAAAAAAGAAAAAGGTTTATAGTTCCTGAGAAAACCAGGCCGGACTGAAATATTTTGTCCGTGTTAAACTTTTAAAAGTGGCCCGTGACGTTGGTTTGAACCCCGGAGAAACAGAGGTCAGGTCAAGCTGCTGCTCCGTCGCCAAACATGCTCATTAAGTGTTGGTCCACAGGCTCCGAGGGAAATCATAAAAACGCAGATATGGAAGGTTTGGTTTCTGAATGAGATCTCCATCTCAGCAATAATGAGAGCATGAAATGAAATCAAACCGTGGGTCTTCCTGCAGAACAGAGTGTACCTTCAGACTGAAGAAGAAAACATTCACAGGCTGTTTTCTTCCAGAAGTTCATGTTTGTGACATTTGAACTCCTCATGTAAAACAAAAAGAAAAAATAAGACATTTGATTATTTATCACACAAGAAAAACAGACGTGAAAAACAATGTGCAAAAAGTCACAATCTCAGATGAACCGGACTGAAGCTCTGTGAAATGAATGCTAACATGCTAATGTTTCCCATGTGCACCATCTTAGCTTAGCATGTTAGCATGCTAACATTAGCTGCAGCTGATGGGAGTATCTGTAGCTCTGCAGGTGTTTGTGTTGGACACGTTAACATGTTGACCTGATGGTGGCGCTCCATGAAGAGTCAGAGGATCAGTACACTTTTCATCCTGAGGGGAACATGCACGTCTGCATGAAATTAGACCTAAATCACCTTTTTGTCATCTGAATTCTCTGAACGAGAATCTTTCTTGATCCGACCTCCAGCTGGTCTCTGAGCCAAAAAAAACCTCAGACTGTTACATCAACATGAAGAGGACTGTCCAGGACAAGTCGAGGATCCTCACACAGAGAAACAGAAAGCTGTTTGCCTTC
Source organism: Scortum barcoo (assembly GCA_023238725.1). Lineage (NCBI taxonomy): Eukaryota > Metazoa > Chordata > Actinopteri > Centrarchiformes > Terapontidae > Scortum > Scortum barcoo. The sequence goes on along the minus strand of CM041541.1, from coordinate 14,394,025 downwards.
CAGCCGACTGCTGTCGTTTGTTAAAGCGTTTCTCTGTAATCACCTTCGGTTTGTTCTGATATGACCTGAACTGCCTCATCAGCAGAACGAAAACCTGCACAGACCTCTAAAAATGTACTGATTCATTGAAAACTAATCATCAACTTTAAGCAAATAAGGAAATACTCAAATATTTTAATTGTAATAGCTCATAACTTTGACTTGAAAAGTATGTTTACTTTCCTTTTTTGTGACTTATTATTATGAGACATTTAATCAGTTCTGTTTTAGTATCTTGCTATTTTGAATATTTATTATTTTTGTGATTTCTGTATTTTTAATGATCCTTTCTTTGCTTCCACTCATCACTCGGTTCTTCTTCTTGTTTTTGTCCTCTAAACTCTGTCCTCTCTTTTTCTTCTTCTCCTCAGTGCGGCGTCAGAACATGAAGGTTCGGATCAACGCCACCGGAGACACCATCGTGATGAAGTTTGTTCGTCCCAGCCCGGATGTGAAGCTGGAGGGATATATTCTGGGCTACGGCAGCAGCATGTTCTCCAAACAGTTCATACAGCTGCCTGAGAACGGACAACCGTATGAGACAGAGATGGGTAAGACGATTTATGTTCATCTTTCATCCTTTAGTCCTCCTGTGTCCTCTCTAGGCTTCCATACTTCTCAACAAAGTGGCTAATTGTTTTAAAAATCAGTAAAACTGTGTGAAGCTTTGTTCTGTCGTCCTGATGAAGGTGAGAGACTTTAACAGCTCAGAGGTCAGTTTGCTGAGCAGGATGTTTTAAACTTTCTTACATTTCAGAAACATCCCAAACATCTGTGTTTGTTGGACAGCTGTTGGGAAACCAGTTCAGCATTTCACACTCCAAACCAAATCCACGATGAGTGAGTGATTAATAAACATGAACTAATGAAGGATGTTTCAGGAAATGAGCCTTTCTCTCCTGTTGTGGACTGAAGGTTTAGTTTCTCTGTGTGTGAGACCTCTAAACCTCCGTGTTGAACCCTTCAGACTCGTGGGAAACTGAGTTTCTGCAGAAATACTTCGGGGAAAACCAGAACGTGAGAAGTCTTGAGAGGGGGAGGACTCAGCAGCAGGTGGCTCTGATTCGTTTTCTGAAGCTCAGCCAAGAATCTTTATCCCATCATGACAAAAAAACTAAAGTTATGACAGCATAATGTGTTTTAGAGAGCGTGTCATCGGCCACAGCGAGAGGGTTAACAGCAAACCTGCTGAAAGTCGTCCTTCAGCACAGTCTCCTCCACAGGATGAGCTTGTTTGCACTCCTACAATCAGTTATTTCAGCTCGTTTTGGCATTTGGAGCTGAATTATGGCTTTTTAAAGAGAGCCCAATTTACTTTCTGTTGCTCAGACATTAAGTTTGCACTTTAAAACATCCAAATTTGGCTGAGGTTCGGTAGCGTCCTTTTGGAGACTCGTCTTTATTAAACTGTGAGCAGCCTGACGTTCCTCTCCTAAAAAGGATGTAGAGACACAAACTGTGGGCTCAGATGTTTCTGTATGTTGGCAGGATAGTGAGTCAGAGTCACTTTATCTTTGAGTCTTTTAGCTGATGTTTGGTGGTGGCCTTCTGGATGATTTGTCTTTCTGTTGAAGGTGCAGAGATCAAGTGCAGAAGTCAAATCTCCAAATTTGGTTTAAGTTTGGTGGACAGATTACCAACAGCCCAAACATCTGCTGGATCTTTCATTTTAATAATTCAGATATGGGTTTTCATCGTTTTTCATTCTCTTGGCACAACACGATGTGTTGTGTTCAAGTGCAGCTGGATAAATCATATTTACTTTCCACTGTGTGGGTAAATTAAACCCAGAAGATAAATGACAAACAGATATAAACAGTTTAGGTTCAGGAAGAAGTTTCAGCTCCACTGGGAGACTTTTAATTTAATCTCTGTCTCCATTTTTGTCGCTTGTCTCACGTCGCTGCTGTTTCTCCCCGAGGCTGCCTGTCAGTCAGACGTTGTGGGTGTGGCTGTGGTGTCAGGCTGCTCTTAAACACTTCATGTGGTGTTTACCTTCCTCGTTAAAAGCCCTCAGTAGAAACCATCCATCAGCAGCTCAGGGAGAATCGACGACCGCAATGTTGACTCTTTAAATCCGACGCTGCCGGTGGTTTTTGGTTTTGGGGATTTTTAGCCACAGGAGACACAAACAGGGAGGCTCAATAATTCACTGTTTCCTCTGCAGGGAAACTGCTGTTTTTTATGTGTTTAGGTACATTTTCATGTGTGTATCTACATGTGTATCTAACATATGTACAGTGTGTGATTTCAAAGAAGTGTGTTTTTAAAAAGATACTAGATTAGAAAAAGTACAGAAAAAACAAAAAGAGTTCAGTTAATAACTACAGGAAAACAGGTCAGAGGTCAGAGGTCAGCGTCTGGAACTGTGATAGCTCTTCACCAAACTTCAGCCAAAATCTGGGGGTTTTAAGTTCACATCAAAGTTTCTATTTGAAGTTTAATGATCCTGATTCATTAGAGACCAATGAAAAAACAGAAGAAGATTCAGGTCGAGATTTATTCAGGAGGCAAAATCACATCGGGCCTAAAAAAATCTGAAAAATTCATCCACAAACATTAAGATTACAGAGAAAAGAAAAAGTTGCTGAAAGCTCCTTGAAGTTAGTTCAGGCAGATTATGAACTAAAGATAAAAGATAAACAGCCTCAGGTGTGTTTGAGCCTCCTGACCTTCAAGACAATGCAGCTGATTAGTGTTCCTACAAAACGGGAGAGGAAAAGAAAAGGCAGAGAGGCTTCAGACCAACACTGCTCAGTCTTTCAGGTGATGGGTTAGGGTGATTTATGAGGTCAGGAGGGGAAGGAGGGGGCGGAGCATGTTTCCACCTGTCATCAGTGAAGAAACCTCCTTTGTTTGTTTCTGGGAAAACTGAAGGTTTCTCTGAAAAATCCTCAAATGTAGAACAAAGTTAACAGAACATTTATGGATCAGACTTGCTGTGATAAGAAGAGTCCAAATGATCCAGTAAATCTCAGCATCAGTGAAAAGACAACCAAGCCACCAAAGAGAAAAACAAGAATGAAGACAGGAAACAGTAATTATCAAGAATTATCAAGATTTTTTATCAATTAATCCATTATCAATTATGATCAATTATTCATGAGCAAATTTAAGAAAACAGCAATTTCACTTGGTCAGATCTTTCTTTGTCCAATCTGCTGCTTCAGTCATCAAGAATCAACCTCAAAATAACAGATTTTTATTTGAAGAGTAAATTTAAATAAAGATTTTCTCAATTAATAAATGAAACAAAAAAACAAGAAAAACAAGATTTTGTGAAAATGAGTGAAATGATACTTCCTCTCACTCTTAATCCAGCTAACACCCACTGACTTTACCCATAATGCCGTTGGGCACCTTGCCCGTCACGTCGCCAAACGCTGACAGCATCACTGTTGTTTCTGTCGGTTTCATGGTGTGTTTGTTGTGGGCGCGGCTTCTTCATATTTCTGACTTTATTTATGAATCATGTTAAGGCAGATCAAAGTGCTGAAACAGAAATCAGATCTTCACTTTACGTGTAGACAAAGTGAATTCGTCTTTCTCAACAGTGGAATGATATTTTCACAGTCTTGAAGTGTTCTATAATAAAACGCTGAGAGATTATCAGTAAAGATTTGTGTAGTTTTAGAGACGTCTGTGTCATATTTCTCGTGTTTGGCTTCTTGGCAGCTTCACACTTTGATAAACTAAGTAACTGAGCTCAGTTTGTTTGAAACAAAAACCAACAAGGGCGCTGAGAAGCTTCAGAATTAAAACAGAAGGATCCGAATGAAAAACTGGAGCTTGATTTGGATGAAAATCTGATTATTCTGAAACCTGCTGCAGCTGTGAGAGTTTAAACACGTCCTCCGCATGTAATCACTCACATGTGTTCGTCGCTTTAGTACATGCCATGACATCATCGTCATCATCATCACATCATCACGGCGGCACATTCCTCACATGTTTCCGCCTCGTACGAACACGTGGTACCAGCTGCAGTTGCTGTAGTAGTACGAGTCATAGTACTTGCAGTGGTAGTTGTAGTAATACAAGTTGAGTAGTGCTACAACTTCCAGTTTTAGGAGGGTCGTTTTGTCTGAGACGTTATTTGATGTTGTAGTCATTTTTAAATTAACTTCAGTCTTTTAACTTTCTTATAAAGTTTCTATTTTATAAACCCTTTATTTTAAAAGTTTTATTCATTTCTAAATAAACAGTTTGGAGCACAGGGACTCCCAGTTCAGGACGAGGACTGGACTGGAGACTCTGTCCTGTATCTGGTCAGTTCAAACAGTTAAACCAAAGATCTGATTCATAAACAGCTTAAAGGAGAAACTCTGCTTGGCCATGTTAATCTGAACCAGCTGTGGGGTCTGTTTGAACTCATTTAATTGCTCACATTTACTCAGGATTTCTGTCAGTTGTTCTTAAACACATTTTGTGAACAGATGGACAGTATGAGGTTCAGTTCAGGCGTCAGTGGCACAAACCACCAAACCCCCTCTTTTGTCCGCTTTTCTTTTTAAATTAAAGACTAAAACATTTCAGGGCAGCAAAAGGTTTCAGTTCTGAAAAACACAAAAGAACAAATCAAAGAGAAAACAGAAGGAGCAGGAAGACGCGAGAGTAAAATTTTATGTACATAAAAATAAAATAAAATTAACATAGAATTTCTTTAAGACCGTGAAACCTGATCTGATGTCTCAAACATTTACCTGAATCCAGACGCTGAGCCCAAGTACCTGGTGGCCGTCCAGCCAATCCCAGCCAACGATGTCAAGAAACATTGCACAGGTACGTAGACCACTTCCTGTTTGGCTTATTCACAGACAGACAGACAGACAGGATGTCTCACTCTGTCCTGTCTGTGTGCACAGGAAAGGTGAACCTGGAGAAGCCGCTCCACCTGGTGATCGGCTCCGTCAGCCCGACGGCGGTCCTGCTGTCCTGGGGAAACTACCTGAAGACACCCTACGAAGGGAACATCATGAACGAGTGTTTGGAGGATGGGTAAGATGATACGATCATGAGGAAAGATCTCCTAATTATGATAATGAGGAAAAAGAGAAAACAGGCCACAACCACGCCTTCTTTGTCAGAATCAGACGTCTGTCATGAAATAAGTGCTGTGTGGTAAAAAATGAAAAATGGCCGATCATCACTGTCACCTTCATGTGAAGGTGCCTCACATATGTTATAGATTTATTATGAAAGCATTTATAAAACCTCTTTAACCTTTGAGATGACAGGACGCCTTTGCTTTGCTGAACATGAAAGCTTTTTATCTCCTTTCAGGTGTATTTACGGGCACCAAGAAAACTTTTCTTCTCCAGTTTCACGTGGTGACAACTCGCATTGACCGGCTGAACCTTCGACCAGTCAAGATGACAAATGGTTCGACTTGAAATCCTGAAACTTGTGCTGCTGTTGTGTTTGAATCATCCATGTGTGCTGAGTGATATTACACCGATTGGGACACATCAGCTCTTTTTTCCATCAGCTCTCGCTTTCTCCGGCCTCCAATAATCCATTTCTTTCCTTTCCTTGTCAAACAAGTTGGAGAAGCTGTCGGAAAGCTTGACCCAGGCATCCTCTGCCACTCTGGGCGTCTTATTAAAAGCTAATGTCAGTTCCTTCTGGTGAGTTTTTGGCAGCTGCCTCAGATATTTTGGAGCGCTGCTCTGAAAAACATAACATGAGGGAGTGAAAGTGGAGATCGGCTCTGATGCCTGCCAGAATTAACAACACCTAACAGGAGAAGTTGTTTCCACGCTGAGGTCACGGTGGCTAATGACGGCCAGAAAGAAACCACACAGGGCTGAAGACTTGGCGTCAGCTTGTCATTCTTTTGTCGTTCTGCGGCACTTTTCAGGTCTCGCTAGCCTGAAGAGGGAACGTTTTACGTTAGCAAGGCGCTGAGCTTCAGTTGTAAATGTCAACAAACTGTATGAAGGCATTTTCTCGCTTTTGGTGTAGTGGTCGGGGAAATTTTGATGAATTCATTACTTTTGGAGTTCAGGTGAAATTGAACACATCGAGTCTTTAATTTTGGGCCATTTAGCAGCTTCACCAGAGACCTTTCTTGAGTGTCTTATGTAATCGTGTTTCCGACCTTACTGTCACTCAAGAACCTTCCTGGTTCATATATTGGGCAATTCTTCAGAAACCCAGAATATCTTCAACATTTTTAGAGAAGCGTGATTCTGTTAATGGCACAATCAGTCACTTGGTTTGATCTCCTTAATTAGCAGATGGACTGCAAATTGATTTACACATTCATGGTTTCCGGAGGACGGATTCTGATGACTTTTCTGACCCCCTAGCTTCTCATTTTCACTCATATCTCAACGTAGACTTCTATCTTTACAGACTTCCTGGTGACTTCAGTGATGACTTTCCTTGTAGTGCCATCATGTGTTTGCTTGTGGAAGGAGACAGCTGTTTGCTAGCATAACCACAACTACTTTATAATATATCAATATTGAGTTTATGGTTTATAGACACATAAAGTGCTATTAGATATTAATATAGAACTAAAAGTATAGAGGCCCAAGAATACAACCCTGGGGATCCCCACAATTAATAATTTAACACTGTCAGTGGGACGAAACTCACTTTTGATTTCAACTTTGATCTGAATCTGCCTTCAGGTTTTACACCATCCGCTACAGGGAGAGGAACAGGAAGTGGATCTATCAGACTTGCCCAACCAGCGACACGGTCATCGACAACCTGAAACCCAACACGCCCTACGAGTTTGGCGTCCGCTCCAACAAGGACGACCGCAGCGGCACATGGAGCAAACCGGTTATCCACAACACCAACATGGGCAGTAAGGAGTCGACTATATTACCAGTTTTATTACCAAATCTTTCAAATCACGAAGTTTGAAAAGGATACTTAATTTAATTTTGGTGGTTTTTATGAAGAGATAAAACAAAATCAAATGGCAAAGTTTTTTTTCTGTGAACCTACAAGACAAAAAACACTTTTCGGTCAGAGAGTCCTGAGTTTTGGTGCTGCTACCGAAACTAAAGTTGTCACATTTTAAATATTTAACACGCACAAGCACCTGATCAAAAAGTTTGTCAGAATAAAATATGCACAGATTTTCAGCATTTTCTTCTGGATTTCACAGATAAGAATGCACAGAAGCCGTACAAACTACGTAATCCTCTTGCACAGCCGCTGGTAAGTAACCTGCTGTTTTATCAGAGAATATAAACTGTGACGGTTTGTGAAGAAAACCAGGCTCCTCTCTGTGAATAACTTAAAACAAAATGATATTCTCTGCTGTACTCTGGCTTTCTGTAGCTTCAAAATAAAAGCCTGAAGCAAACTGGCTGCTTCAACCCAAAGGAACTTACAGAGCTGTGACCTCATACATTTCTGTCATGCTCAGCTTCCTGTGGGCCCCTCCACGCTCTCTGCACATGTTGCCAGTATGAAACATGTATGTAGTATGACGTAGATCTTCCAGCAGACAGATGGGTTGATGTTTTTCTTCTTAAAGAGGTCAGAGGTCGAGGTCATGTGAGAGTCTGAACACTCAACGAGACAGTAAGATCCTAAACATGCTTCCTGTTTCAGTGCCAATTCATCATCTGTAACATGTCTGATCTGACCTATGGAAGCCTGTGACTGCCATTATTAAAATGAAACCATATATGTGCACATTGTTTATCATAAATTAAAGCATGATTTAGATTTTAAAAGTTAGTACTTATTTCTGTCCTTGTGCTGTTGCAGAACCTGAATTCCCCCTGGGCATAAAAAAAAAAAGATTACTTAATACTACATTACCCACAAGCCTCGATAGCCTTCAGAAAACTAAACCAATGCTCCAAAATTGATCCCAAATTGATGCTAAATGTATTGAGATTTTTTAATGGATGTTGGATGCTCTCTGGCTGGATGTTGTTTTGCAGCGCTACTCTCTGACTCGTTCTTTATTTCATTATTAAATCTGAGGTTATTTTTGTTTTTTTCAGAAACCTCTCAGGACCACACGCTCTCTTCCCTCCTCGCCCCGGTAGGACCTGTGATCTTTTTTTAATTCACTCACAGCACTGAACTTGTCGAGGCAGTGTTTGTTGCTCAGTTATTATTTCTGCCTGACATTTTTCAGGGAATCTGTTTAATAGCTGTGCAGGTATGTACAGTTTGTACATGCTGGAGTGTTGTGTGTACTCCACCTCCATCTGTTTCCATCATAATAAAAAGGAGAATAAAGGCTCTGACAGACGTCGCTGCATGTTCAGACTGGTTAGAAACTCTGAGTCTGTGGGAGGAAGCTTCCAAAAACATCACAAACCTGAAAAAATATTTCACATTAAAGCAGATGTGACCTGAAATGTGTCATTTATTTAATTTAATTTGTTTAAGTGGAAAATAAGACTTTAAGTATCAGTCACATATCACAAAAATCAACATTATCACTGATTGTAACTCACATTTTATATATTTTATACCAAAGCAGAAAACAAATATATTACAGTCCTTCTAAGAATCCAGTATTTCATATAACACCTTAAACTGATCACTGGTGGATCGATGATGGAAAATGACACAAAACACTCAATATAACAAGAGGAACAAATACAGTGGTCGAATATTTCACATTAAATTGAGGGGAAAGCTGAGTTCTCCTCAAATACATACATTACTGATTATGAAGGTATTTTAAGATTTTTATTTCATAGCGTTGATGATCGTCTATTAAAGAATAAATGTTTTTTATTTGTGCCTTCACTACTCAACTGAACTACAGTACTCACTTTAACTACAAGGATCTTTAGAGGACTGTTTTCCCAGTCCAGTTCAGTACAGCTCATTTCCCATGAAACTGAAATTATTAAGGGGTTATATGTCAGAAAGTTGCTGACTGAAGTTCACTTTAATGATGCAACAGTTCAGAAAACCAGATTTTTCTTTAATATTTGATTTTAAAGTGTTGTTTTATTTCCTGTGATGTGTCGACTCGTTTGCAGCTCTTCACAACAGGACGCAGCCTCGACTCTCTCCTCTGCTCAAAAACCCGACTTTCCCCGGAGCTCCTCGCACTTCTTTTGGTGATTATCTCTTCTTCGTCTTTCCTCCACATGCACATCACATCACTTCCTTCCTTTTTATTCTTTCTATTCCTCTACTCGGGGCTGCAGAGACAGTCTGACCTCAAAGCTTCCCAGCTGGATTTAACTGATTGGAAACCTCCAGAAATACTCAGATTAATATGAAATGTGCTGATGAAATGACCGTGTGTGATCGACTGGACTGCCCAAATTCATCTGGTTCCACACTGATGAAAACTAAACTCTCACACTGATTCTTTTACCTCTCATAGTTCATTTTTCACATGCGTTTAAAGTGGGATCCATTTTCAAAGGTCATATCAGTCAAACCAGACCTTAAAACTGGGTTCCAAACTAATCCAGGATTTTTTCTAAATTTTCATCTCTCTTGTTTCCAGATTTATTTTCTCTAAACCAAACATATTATTTCCTGCAGCACCACCTGAGAGCCACCAGGAAACTTTACCTCTGCCCGGCTCTGCGGAGCCTAAATGGCCTCATGTGTCACTTGGTAACAAGAAAGACGCTCTTTTATTTTTTTAATCATCCAGCTTTATTCGCAGCCTGTCTTTACCTGCTTCAGCTGAGCCTAGAGATGCACCTGGGAGGGGGCGGGGTCTGGGATGTACAGCTGTTTTGATTGGCTGCATGCTAGCATGCCTTGAGCCCAGTTAGAAAGTCGATAGGAGACACGGAGATGACGTCACTGGAGTAAGTTAACCTTGTCCTGCCCACCTGAGCGCAGCCACAGCTTGTTTTTTAAAAGACGCTTCTAAAGGTCATGTGACAGCAAAGTCCTTCTGCTTTTATTCTTTCACCCTGAAAACTTATGTCTTACTATCACTTTCTGTTGTTTCTTAAACTTCAGTGTTTTTCTCTTCTCAGATGCCACAGATCTGTATCCAGTCTGAAATGGCAAAATATCAGTAAAAGTCAAAAATGTTCCACTTTAGAAAGACAATAGAAATAATATGTGATGTTGTAACCACTTGCGAAGCCAGTGAAGTAAACAACTGGAGTAAAATCACTTTGTTAAAATGAATGTATTGAACGATAGTGCTGCATCTCTGTTGTGGAGCAGTTTATTATTCTGAATTAGCATTACATTTTAAAAAACAGCTAGTATGTTAGCTTCCCCCATTTTAGACTCTCTGGCTCTCTGTCACACAAGAAATGCAAGTATATTATTAAACATTTTAGAACTCAAGAATGAAATAAAAACTTCTTTAAATTTATTTTAATTGTAGATTGTTTTTCAGGCAAGCAAAAGTACGCAAGACATTGAATTTAGATAATATCAGTTTTACTCGGGAAAGCCGCGATTGAGATTCTTGAGTCTATAAGTGTGACTCTCATCTTTCTATCCCTTCATCCATCTATCTGTCCCTGTCTTCAGTCCTCTGTGGCTGCTTCATGAAGTCATTGCCATGTTCAATCAGTCTGCATGACAGGACTGCATGTCAGCCAGTTCAGACGCAGACGTTGTTGGATTTTCCTGCCAAGGAAAGACAACACAAGTCCTTCTGCAAACTCCCCAAACTCCTGTCCCTTCTGTCTGTCTTTTTACAAGTACAATGTATTCTGGACTTTCCTGTATTTCTGAGGTATAAGATTATGGGACCAAAACCTATTCCTTTCAACATTTATTTGCCAATTGGAGGATCTCATTTGAAAGTAGGACTGGGTATCATTTGAAATTATTTAATTCTGATGCCAACATGACACCAAAACTTTGGTACTTTGATACCTTACTTGAGGAATATAAGAAATATTCAATATTATTAGAAAGTTAGGTTTAAAATTGAGGTTTATGTAAATGAGGAAATGATTAAAGAATAAGTTGGTAAAGTCACAAATAAGACATTAAATGGTAGTTTTTGGTACTTAACAGTTTTACTTCAAGAAACAGAAAAGTTTTGGTACCAAAAAGGTTTGAAGAGTCAATACCCAGTGCTTCTTCAAAGAAGAGTAAAAACACTTCTGACCTTTTAAAGGCATGGAGTCATTTCTCTGTTGGAGATGATGAGATGAATCAAAATGCATGTCTGTTGAATTTAAAATACAGTATATCTGCTGTCAACCAACCTCAAACAAACATTTAGCACATTATATCAAACTGAACATGGTCAGATTCCCATCATCACAGTACCTCTCTCCTCTTTCGTCCCAGACAAAGGAAAGATTGTTAGAAACGACACCAACCAACCAGTGGATCATCATCCTTCCCTTCCCCAACTCCTGTCCACCAAAGCCCCTCCCACCAACACCGCAGCCTCCCCCCTCCTTAAATTACCATCCAATGGTGACTCACGTCAGGGGCAGACTACTAAGGTGCCCACTAATCAACCTGAGAAGCCTCATAACCCTGCTGGTAATTTCCATTTACCAACTTCCCTTTTTTTATTCTATTTTTTGTTGTGGTAACAAACTAGCTGTTCTGGCAGTGCCGTGAAGCATCTGCTAGGAGGTGAGGTCATAAAACATGAGGCCCTTGATAGTTAAAGGAATGCTACTGTATCTTTAACAGGATTTATGATCTCCATGAAAACAATAGTGTCATCTGCAAACAGTTATACTGTAAAGGCCAAATTAACTGCTGTTTTACATTTAAGAATTATCAAAATGTGGCTCTGAATTAGAAAAGTCTTTCATTTCCCTCTGAGTACCTCTCAGGTCCTTTTTAAAACCATTTTGCTCAGTGTGAAGTAATGGTGATGTTTGAAAAACTAGTTTCATCACAATTAAGACAAGTTGTTGCTTTTTGAAAAAAATGAATGGACACATTTTTGTCTTTCTGTTCTGTAAATCTAATGTGTTGCCTGTAGGACTGCCATGAAAAGATTCATAGACTTTAATGGTTTAAATTGACTGCTGTTTTATTGTTCAGAGCTAAAACATGGCTCTGAAAATGCAAAGGCTTCTTTTGTAAATTTGCATTTGGTAATCTCCCTTTCAACTTCCATTGCTGATGGTAGCTTGTCTGAGTGGCTCTCTGCTGGACCTCAGCAAACATCGTTTCATTGTGTTATCTGCAAACAGATGAATTTATAGGCTGAACGAAGATAACTAATGTTTTACATTTCGAATTAAATAAATCCTGATTTTAAGATGTCAAAGTTTGGAATAAACTCAGGATCTCAATTTTTCATTATACCTTCTTGTTGTACGTCAGTAGAGAGCAAAGTAACAGTGTTTTTTAAACAGATTATTCAATCAAATGTTCAATTTTGTCTTCAATTTTGGTTAGAAAAATTTCCAAAACAAACATTTAGTGCAATACATCTGTCTCTTTGTGACACTAATGTGTCCATGTTGGATCTCCATGAAAGTAACAGCATCATCTGCAAACAGCTAAGCTGTTTATTTTTCCTGACATACTTCAGTATGTACTTTCAACCTCTTCAAAGTGTACCTTTTTTATGATCAACTTCCAGGCTGACGAATACAAATACTTCTCATTTTAACATTTTCAACAGGTTTTGGACCATCTCTTAAACCGAAAAATCTCACATTTTGTAGCACTAAACCATCTCTTTCCCACACAGCTTTCGGCAAATCACAGGATGGATCTTCACTGCTGAGATCAGCTCTGGCCAATGAGAGAGCCAAAACTAACAACTGGGGTAATAATGACCTCATGAAACGCTTCCTGTGTCTTGCAATCGGAGGCAATCTTGCTCTTTCTGTCTGTATCTGCTGTTAATCCGCAACCACGTTGTTCCTTCAAACTTCCAGTTGGCTTCCAGATACATTTGCAATGAAGTTTTTGTCCACAGGATTGGCTGCTCGCTCCAGGAGGTGCGACCATTTAAACACATTTCATCCAACATGGCCTCCAATGTCTGCATGCGGCGCACAATCTCACAGTCATAGTTACGTCATCAAAACTCATCAGCAGCTTAAATGACTGTGGTTTTCCAAGATTGTGAGCGCTTAAAGACTTTTCATGATCCCATCAAACTCATTTGTTATTAGAATGACATTATTTCATAGTCCATTACAGTAAAAACCTCCATCACTAACATCATTGCTCAGGGCTGCTGCAAGCTCGCTTGACTGGCAACTTGGATAAAGATGAGATCAGATGGTAACACAGGCCCTGAAACTGTTTTTGATCTTTTAGGTCAAGCCAGCAAACGAAATCTCTCACCATCACTGCCTTTGCAGCCCTACAACACGGCAACTACCACGTTTGTCAGATCCATGAGGCCTGCACCAAGAAACCCCCTCTTTCCCTTCTCTAATGGCCTAAGACAGCCCCACTCATCCTCTAGACCCAGTAACTCATCCCCAACCTCTGGGATACTTGGGGGTAATCCTCCTTGTACCTGTTTCTTTACTCTTCTTAACTTTCTTGCATTATTTTTATTCTGACACTTTCCCCCAAATGCTTCCTCCTTCTTTTGTGTAGCCTACAAAGCCTAGAGGTATCAGATGAAACATTTCTGATGAACTGTTACCTCGAATGAGTGCATTTTTGTGTGTGATATACAATGACATGCTATTTTATAAGTCTGTAAACTGAAAAATCTTTCAATTTCTAAATTATTCCCTGTAATCAATAATCCATGCCCATACATTTCTCAAATTACCAAATTCAGTCACCAAATCAGCACTCTATTTGATATAGTTCACATCTGATCTTGAATCAGGTAGTTACAGTTTGGGTGTTCATCATTAATCACATTGTTTCATTATCTTTAAGATTTTCTTTTTAAATTTGTGTTGCTAAATTCCCCCAGACAGAAGTGATCTGATTATTTATTTGTTCGACAATTTCCTCCTGACACCTACCAGGCTTTGTAGAGTGTAGCACTGAGAAAATTATCTAAATTAACAGCAAATGTGGGACAGATAGCACAGTGGTGGTTTCATCTCGGAGGCTTAGATTAAACACTGGTTGGCCATGCTTTGACTGGCCTCAGTGTTTTAGTTTGCTTGGCATTTGTACTCGCTGAAGCTGCTTACCTTTTGGGTACTGGATTGGTTTTGTGTTGAGATCAGAGTTGTGTATTTGATGATTTGCTGCAATATTCTTTTCATTTCAAAGGATTCTTTTCTCTACTTGTTTCTACATTATGGTCACATCTATTTCCAATACTTCTACAGTTCTACTCCTACTTTGCCTTTTGTTTGCTGACTTAAATGCTTTCAGTTCCACTTTGTGTAAGTTAACTGTTACCTGCTAAATGAACCTCACAGGTGAACAACCAAAACTGAACTTTGTCGCATTTCAGAAAATCAGTAGTAAGCAGGGATGAATTGTAAGGATTTTAGGGGAGTTATTTGGACTGTAAAACAACATCAGGGACTTTGTTATTTCAAAGATTGACTTGGCTGAAGAACTTTCCATGACAAGTTAATTAATCCCATGTCGAACTACAGAAGAAGTTGAAACTAAACTGCCTGACTTGTAAAGATGAGAATGATTTCTTTAGAGCTCAGATGTTCTTGCTGGACTTGAATGGTTGTTCTTGTGTTGGGTTCAGTTTTCAGAGACAGCTTCTTTCCCTTCATAACACTCAGTTTTCTCCCAACAGTTAATGGACAGCCACACCGGGGCATTTCCCCACCTAAACCAGCCTTATGGTCCAGACCTCGACTGGGTAAAAAAGAACTCGTTTGTTTTTTTTTTTGTTTCACCATTAACCCTTCAGTCGCTTTTGTAGCATCTTCACCTCCACTGCAGCTCATGTTGGTGTTTTTGTCTCCATCCATTTTGTTTATTAATACTTTCGTGTTCATCCATTCATCCATTCATCCATCCATCGGTCTGTCCGTCCGTTGCCTTTTGTCTGACATGTTTGTTGTCTCAACTCAAGCTTCTGCAGGTTTTCAGCTTCTGGCAAGGACTTCTTCAAATAATCAAGTGGATGTTGGAATTGGAGCTTGATTATTTGAGTTGGTTACATAAGTCCAGTAACAGCAGCAGATTATGCCACTGTGCTCCATGTGGTGGTGGTTTGGGGTGTTTAATGTCTGGGACGCCTGGGTTGTTGTTGGGGTTTTGACTTGTTCTCTGGTATTTCACTGTCTCAGTCTGATGACCATGTAAAGATTAGTGCTTATTATACAACATATGTAATGTATAAATATATTAACTTTTATTTTTCCTCATCCTAAAAACTGTAGTTTGAGGAAAAATATAAGCTTGACTTGAGAGATCGAATCTCAATATTTTATTTATGTGTTAGTTTATTTAATAGGGACTATACAGACAAATATTCGTGGCAAGCAGTGCAACTGATGTCATGTATTCAGGCAGTCTAACTGAAGATAAATTGCAGCTAGATTAAAAGAGCTAAACAAATAAATGGATAATTAGATGTAATGTCTCAGGTCTGAGGAAGTAATGAGATGCTTGCGAGGGATCAAATGATGGTCATGTGTCTACTTTTCAGAACGCAAAAACCAAAGTGGAAATGGAAAGCTTAGAAGTACTTAGATTAAAGAGATTATTAGATCAAACCATTGCAGTGAAACTTTACATTGTGCATGTCATGGTGTGCATGGTCGTCCTGTGCAGCAGGCATGAGCTGGTTTTTGGTGACATCAATTTTTAATGTGCTGTCTTTCATATGTTAACATGTAGACAGATGTTGTCCCGAACATTTTTACAGGAACTTTGTGTTGAAAATGCAAAACAGTGGAATGCTCAAAGCATCTAAGATGCACCTTTGAGGATCAGTGGTTCAGCAGTTAGATAAACCAAAATGTGGAAATGAGTGTTGAAGACAGAGCCCAGTTTTAACTGCAGTGCCTCTCCTGCTGCAGTGAACAACTCGTTGTTGGAGGACAAGAAGTCTGAATTCCCTGACATTTTTGGCCGCTCGGCTCCCAGCGTTGAAGAGCAGTTTTATGGTTGGTAAAGGCATGAATCTCGCCTGTCTGCACCCAGAACTTGCCCATGCCATGTGCTGACTGGCGCTTCAGTTGCTCTCTAATGCCAAGACTGCATGGTTTGGTCGTGTTAAGTGTCCAGTGAGAAATCTCTAAAAGGAACCTGAAGAAATACTCATTGTCAGCTTGAAAGCTTTGGCCAAAAGCTAGGCGGACTGTGTGGAAAATACTCTTCTGTTTCGGAAAGTATGTGCAGCCCTGATCGTTAGCTTACTTTTTAAGAACCTCACTTTGCAGAGCTTTGCGCTTTGTCTCACCGCAGAAATTGAAAGAAGACACTGTTTCTAATTACCCGGGATGAAACTGCTGTCTGGACTGGACCTTATGAGTTATTTTAAATGTCCATGGTCCGCGTGCTTCAGCCTTTGCTTCTTGCTGGATTGCGAGCATTATGAACGCGATGAGCTTCAGACATGTTGCTGCAGAGATGCTGTGTTTAGAAAATCCTCACGCAACCAGGACAGCATGGCGTGCAGCGAGCAGTTTTCATCAGAATGTGGAAACCGCTGTTTGCTTTTTAATGCAGGATTGTTTGTGTGAAAAGAGAAAATCATACCAATATTTATTTCATTTAGTCTCGTACTGTAATCACGAGGCACTGCAGAACACGAACTATAATTACAGCACAGTTTCCACGATGACTTTTCAGTATAAAGCACTCCTCTGAATCATTTTCTACAGATTGTACATCTAATGGGTCCATGTTTTCTTGACAGGAGACTTTTAACTGTAATAGAAGCTTTACTCAAGAAAGCAAAAGAACTCTTTGAAGGCCAAATAATTTTGAAAAGAACAGCAAATATTCACCAAACATCACTACAGGCAGTCTGGCGTCTCTTCTGCCTTCATACATATTTACATGTAACTGATTGAAAGGAATGCGTCTGTATTGTTTCATGTTGCGAGCTAAAAAGTTTCAGAACTCCATCATCTTTCATGTTTCTGGCTTTGCATTTATTCCATTTAGCTTTGGAATCGGGTCAAATCCTTGATTGTGAAGAATTTTGGCTTCTCTCTAAATGAGAAAAGGGGGGTGTAATTGGCTGCAGGTTCTGGACTTCAGTCTATGGTGGGTTTTAGAAAAACACACACGAATTACACGGGATTGTTCATATTTTCAGGTTTATTTGGTGTTTGGAAATGGGTATTGAGTTCTACCTCAGGAGAAAAAAAGATTTTCCAGGAGATTAACAAGCACCAAGCTAGAAACTAAAGCCAAAGTCGCTGTTAAAGCTTCACTCTTTTCCTTATTTAGACTGAAACTGTCCACAGGAGAAACATGCCCAAGTCTGATTTAGAGACATTTCTGTCATGTTATGTACCACATCGAGAAGTTATGAAAACACTTTTTTGTTGATGGCGATAAAAGGAATGTTCCACTGTTTTCCATTAATTATACCCTTCCATGGGTAAAAGTCCTCTTGGTATTTGTCACAAGTACGTAGCTGGTGTCAACTATTATAAAAGTATAGACTGGAAAAATCCAGCCTTCTCCTCTACAGGTAAAGATAACACATAATGTATATTGTTTGTTCCAGGATCCCCTGCTCGTCCATCCATACCAATCAACAAGAAACCAAACTTGGTGGGGAAACCCGGAGAAACAGGTAAGAAGAGTAAAAAAATGTAGAATATACGTTTTCTTATATGGCTGTGCCTTTTCAGAGCTAAAGTATCACAATTCAATTTGCAAGTTTCCTGACACTTATTTTTCACATTTTTTATTAGACAAGGTGAACAACTTTAAACAGACGGACAAGTTGCCGATTTTGAAACCCAAACTCCCACCAGCAACCGCCAAACCAACCAAACAGGAACGCAAACTGACCACGACTGCTGTACCGACAACAGCTGGTAGGACAATTTCCACCTCATTTGTACAGAAGCTGATATTTATAGTCTGTAACATTACTTTAGCATACCGGCTAACATGGTGAACACTTTAAGGACAAAATGTCTTTGCCAGTAAAGTGGAATCTAGATGGCAGTAAGTTCCTGTTAAATACATGGTTTGGTATTTGATGTTCATTTGATGAAATTCAAAGTTACTTTGAACAGTTACTTTGGAGACACCATACTGATCCACAGGCTTCTAATTTTAAGCTAGCTACCCGAGCTAGCTTTGTTGCTGTTGGCAGAGCTGCAATTGGTGCCGATACATGGCTACCAAAAATATCATATCATCAAACATCATAATTTTAGGTAATTACAGTCTTTTTTACAATCTTTTTTCCAGCAGTACCAGAAGTATTTCATTTAAGTCTCAGGCTCTTATACACATTAAGGACAGTCTTCCTCACCACATCTGAATTTCAAATGTGAGCAGCACTGCCAATAGTTTGATGAAAAAATATGTTGCAGGAAAAAGGTTAAGAGACAAATTAATATCAGTCTGGCTCTGGAAGCTTTTATGGAAATGAAAACCTTTAGTGGTAGGAATCACTAAAACACCCCAGTTTACACCCCAGGACAAAGAAAAAAGAAATCTATCAAACATGTTAGGTTATTCAAAGAGATAAAGTTAAATACCAGATTAAAGGGCAGATAGATGAGAACTCATATTTATGTAATACAACATCTGTTTATTTTTCTACATGTAGCCAGTAGACAGGAAACCTGGGAGGAGTCTGAGCTGTTTAAATCACAGCCAGCCTCTGACGTTGATGCTTTGGGAAAGAAACGTTACGTCGGTAAGTGAACATGTACGTTATGTTTCAGCAGTAGCTTCAAAATCGATCTGAAAACTGGAAAAGAAAAAGCTTTTAAGGGATCTGAACACCAAATCCTGGCCTTGCTTTGTCCACAATACTGAGAAGAAAACTAACTAATCAATCATTTCCTCCTCCCAAAGCACCTCATGTCGTCTACCAAACGGGCAAGAAACCAGACGAGCCTTGCTCCATCACCTCCTCCCTCAGCTACTTCCCTGATGATGAACTTGGGGAGGCGAATGTGACTGCTCCACCCAAGTCTCCACCTTCTAACCTCACTGTGGTGACGGTAGAGGGATGCCCGTCCTTCGTCATCCTGGACTGGGAGAAAACTGACAACGATACCACAGGTACGAACTCAAAAGATTAAAGATGTTAAAACATGATCTCCTAAGAAAATATTTTGTGAACTCAGCTCTTTAGTTTGCTGTCTTCCATCTTCTTTTCTGGGTTAAGAGTAGGATCCCATTGTCCCCATGGTTGACTTTGTTGTCCTCCCTGCAGAGTATGAGGTCACCTCCACCACTAAAGGGCAGGATGTCACACATGTTCTTAGCCTGACCACCAGCAAGACTCACCTCCCCTTAGAGAACCTCACGCCTGGGAGCAGGTATGTTAAATACGGGATTGATATATGTCCAGAGCTTTAGTCAACAAATGTGTCCTGTCAAGTTGCTTGTAGGCTGAACTCAAGTCCAGCCCGTGACCAGAGCAAACCTAGTGTCAATCAAACCACATTTGTTCAAGAGCCAAGATGTTTGACTGACAGGATGTTCAGAGTTGTGTTTGTAGATGTACTTGTATTGTCCAGTTTGCAACCTGAAAAAAAGTTAAGATGTCTTTTTTTTCCGCACGTCAAAGAAATATATAAAAAGTAGATTTAAGCGTCCTGCTGTGAAAGGCCTGATCGCCTCCAAATAAGGGGCATCTGCTGCACCTCCTGAAATATTCCTGAACTGGTCCTGTGAGCACTCAGGTCTGACAGAACGGTGCTCCAGTCAAGCTGCGTTCAGCTGTGCAAACATGCCGAGCAATTACAGAGTCGACCCGAAGCTTCGCGGCCAGATGTTCAGAGAGTAACATAAGCAGAGTTTGTCTGTTCTGCTCACTGAGGTTTTAATGAGCCAGGATATGGGAAAACTATTTGGTGTGAAGGAAGCCGGTTGGAGATGAAGTCTGGCACATGTGGACGACTGAAAGCAGCAACACCACCTTCCAAAAGCTCATAACTGCAAGCTTAGGTTTTTTTCTTCAAGCATAAAGCATGTGAGGGGAAAACAGAGACGTCCTCAAATCTTTGCTAAAAACACTGCAATGAAGTGTGAAGAACCAACAGGCAGCTATTATTGCACATAAGATCAATAAAAACCTCAATTTCTCATCAGTGTAAGTGCAGAAGCAGCTAAAGCTCCCTGCAGTTTCTCCTTTGAATTCATCACCAGACATAATCTGTCAGATTTCCCTCAAATGTGGCGGATATGAAATTAAACGTTGCAGCTTTGAAGAGGTTTCTCTGTGGTGAAGTTAAAATGCAAAATGGTTTTCTAGCACTGCTGGAAAAAGATGTTTCCTGTTCTGTTGATGTAAAATAAGTTATTTTTTCTTTATTTCTTAATAGTTATGAATTTACGGTGAAGCCAAAGAACGAGCTGGGTGCTGGTCCTCCCAGTGAACCGGTGTCTTTCAGCACAGAGTCTGGTACAGAACCTCTCAACTCTGCAGCCTTTCATTTTAAACCAAAGTGAACGTGACAGTCACCACGTTACAACATGTTAAAACTCTCTTCTCTTTTGTCTGGTGTCATTAGCGGACCCGCGGGTGAGCGAGAATGTTTCAGGTAAGATGAGATAACACAACACCACAGAGTTATCCACATAATGATGATCACCAATACAGCTTAATCAAACTTTTCTGTCTCTGCAGGAAAAGAGGCAATCTGGACTCAGTTCCCCTTTAAGACGGACTCGTACTCCGACTGTCACGGCAAACAGTACGTGAAGAGGACCTGGTACCGCAAATTTGTTGGTGTCCAGCTGTGCAGCTTGTGCACTCACTCAGGTACAAGATCTACCTGAGTGACTCGCTCAACGGTGAGTAGAATTTAAATTTTTCAACATACGTATGTAGGAAATTATTTCAACTTGGCTATGATCCGTCTCTGTTCATTTTACTGTGCAGGCAAATTCCACAACATCGGAGATCAGACTGGCTTCGGTGAGGATCACTGTCAGTTCGTCGATTCGTTCCTGGATGGAAGGACAGGCAAGCAGCTCAGAGCCGACCAGCTACCGTCCAGACCTGGTAAACATCTCAGCTGTAGTTATTCTGGTGGTAAATGTGGGGCGGGTGTACTAATACAGCTGAAACGGTTAATAAAATATCGAAAATGATGATTCAATTTATTTAAATTGATTAGCTGAGAAATACTTTCAGCTCAAAGTTGAAAGTGTTGTGTTGTATTTAACGGTTTACACATTTGAATTGTTTGGAGTTTTTTTGCCCACGTGTGACCAGATTATTGGCTAGTTAGTTTCATGACTCTACTGTTAACAAGCAATTTCTGAAAGTTTCACACATTTAAAATGTCGTCATGTTGTCCAAACCAAGAAAATGTTTTAAGTTGGTCTGTGATTGGCTGCAAGGCAAAATGGCAGAAACTGGCTGAGCTTCAGCTCCAGTATAGTGCTTGTTATTGTTAGTTTTGGTCCAGTTTTCCATTTTAAATTTCTATTTGTCTGAAGGTAAAGTTAGCTCGAGATGAGCAGCGTCAGATATCAATGAGATGCACCAAGTGTGTTTCAGGTGTGTTGGTTTGCTCTGGGTTCTTCTCAGATAACAAACCACTGTATCTCCTAAATGGATTGGTGAATGTTCACAGTGACCCCTAAGCAGTTTCTGAACCTCTAACTGAAGTGAAATAGAAAGTCTGTCTTACATTACACCATGTTCGTTTTGCTGCAGGTTTCTACAGGGCCGTCCGTCAGGAGCCCGTCCATTTTGGACAGATTGGAGGAAACTCCCATGTCAACTACGTCTCATGGTACGAGTGCGGGACACCAATCCCAGGCAAGTGGTGAACAAACTGAGTCGCTGTTGGAGAAGCCCAGAAGAGGAACCGTCGCTCAGGCTGGGATGGCGACAACAGCAGGGGTCCTTCTAATCTGCCCGACCTCTGGACTGACTCATCTTACCCAGAGCTGTAAAAACATGTACAGGATATATTCGTCAGGGAATTAGTAATGAGAGAGCATTTAAAAAAAATATGTAATAGCAAACATGCCTCATCTTTACTATTTAACAAGCAACAAGGCTAAGCAGGTAGAAGAACAGGAGGATTCCTGGAGGTTTGGTTACTCTCTGCAGTGTGGGGGGGTAACAAGCTCACCCTAGATATATTTTATTTTGTGTTAAAATTATGGGAAGCTGGCTCCCTTGAATACTATTTTCATAACTTGTGAGATGTTATTTATCAAAAGGTCTTTGGTTACATTTCTTCACAAGGTCCAATAGACGACAAATCACAGGATATTTACGGGATGTGATGTTTCTGCTGTTCCTCTGGTGTCGATGTTCACAACATTGAGTTTGTTTTCAGTCGAGTTCAGTCAAGCAAATGAGTGCAAACATATCAGATACCGTCCTGCTTGACATTTATACAGATCTCTGTACTCCTAACTGGCAGCTGACCGGTAAAACTAGTCTTCTGCTGGTGGCTATGAAATGCCTTAAGAAGTCGGTCTTTGACTAGAAGGGTGCTCGACATGGAGAATATGTTCTATGTTTGATAAACTTGCTGGATATTTTTCTGCCTCATGCACGTTCATGCTCTGAATACATCAGCCTGCCAACCATAGGCCCTGATAATAAACCAAACTGAAACTTTAACAGCAATAAACTGTAATAATAAGAACATTTTACAAATGTAGTTTTCATGAATATTTTGTTCTGATCCACTGACAAAAAAAATGTAAAACCTTTGGATTCACTGCTGTTTATACCAGGCAACAAGCACTGCGAGTTAACATCAGTTTCAGATACCAGCTTCATGGATCACCATTTAATGTGGAAATTTATATTAAAGATGAAAAATCCTGCAATGCCCTGATGTTTAATGTCTCAAACAAATACATTTTTGTAAAATTGGTCAAATTTTGGGGCAAATGTTTAAAACCCATCTAAAAAAGTGTGTTAATGAATCTGTTTTGTACCAAACTGAGCGACCTCAGCTGGAGGCTTCTTCACTTGCAATTTGCACAACAGAAATGTATTTATATGTATATAGAGGTAGTGTATTTTTTCAATACATTTTTGCAGATGCATTTCCCTCACCATGGCCTTTTTCCTTTTTCTTTACTATAATGTGCTTTTCTTCTTCTTCTTGTCTCGTGCTTCAGCAGCCTGACCGAGTGGCTAATGTGTGCAGGTTGGAAACTGTCACAATTTCTGCTGAATCCAGAAATATCTACATTTGAACAGCCTTCTTTATTTTACTGATCAAATATGATTGGTTAGTAAGAATAAAGCAATGGCCAATCTTTCCCATGTTCATGATCCAGAACCAAAATACTAATTCACAATCTTCGCAGCACCATTTAAGGTGTAAAATGATGTCAGGTGGGAGTAAAGTCAAACTTTTATCAGCTGCTCAGTGACTGAAACATCGTACGATGGTCCTGGATCAGTGCTGCAAGCTAACGTGCTAATCATATCTTAGTATTGGCTTAAAATGTTTCCTGTGGTGCCACTGTCCATCGCCATAACTTCTACACTGGTAACGTTTTATTGTGGAGGGTTATCAAGGAAGGGATCTGCTATGAAAAGCAATGTATGTTTTACATTTCTCATTCTCATTCATTCACTGTTTCCTAAAAGTGAAACAGTGAACTGTGCTTTGACCTTTCACCTGGAGCCCTGACTGTTAATGTATCGACTCCGTCATTATAAAAACAGAATGTATGTTAACATGAGGCTGTGCTGTTGATCGTTTTCTACATGTTTGTTTCTATATTGACTTTCAACAATAAAGACGTTTTGATTCGTTTTTTTAAAAAAGAAGTGTCTGTTGTATTTATCCTCCTCATGAGTCTATATTCATCTCTGCCAAAGAACCTTTTCAGGCTACTTAGCTAACGGCTCTTTTATATTCAGACTAAAGCCTGAATAACTGACTGACTGACTTTAACTACCTGAAGTTAAAGTCCTGTAACATGTTTTTAACATGAGCGTGTCAATGAGTTTATTCAGGATTTAGGCTCTGTTAGTGTCAGAGAGTCTCACAAGAGTGTGAGAATCAGCTGTTAGCAGCTCCAGTCTGCAGAAGATAAATGTTCGGGTGAAGGAGACTGAGAAACAGGACGATCCCCAGCAAACTTCTGAGATATTAAGTAATGATGTCCTCAGAAGGTGGAAGTCACTCTGAATCTAAAACGACGAGTCTGCATTCAGATCTGACTGAGCTTTGACTGAGTTGAAGAAATGTGAGACTTGACTATTTATGGCTCTTGGATGGTAACGGTGAAAGTCTTTAAGAAGCTTAACTGCCTTTCACCTCAGAAAGCTTCCTTCTTTAACCTTTACAGGTAAAACTTTTGCTGAGACAAAGTTTTTTTTTTATTTGATTATTTTGCAATTTAGTTTGGCCCCCAAATGTTTTTCACCAACAATCCAAAATGTCAGATTGTCTGAAAAATAGAAACCTGCTGATCTCTGAAAAACCAGAATGTCACCTGACACTCACTGCAGGTTACCTCCAGACTCTTCTGACACATGAATGAAACAGTAATCCTTCAGTAATGTTTGCAGGTTGGATCTCAGGAAAACCTCCAGGGAGTTTCTTCAGATTAGGCACAAACGTCTGCATAGACTCAAAGATGAACTGAACTGCTCCATGACTGGAATACACTTCAGACCTCTTATTTAATCTTCATTACATATTTTGTGTGAGTCTGGACAGACATAGATGAAAACTGAAGCCTGGCTTGATCCTGGTTTATCCTGATCCAGCTGTAACCAACTGAAATGTCTCGTTAGTTTTATGAAACACAAACAAAATGCTGAAAATCTTTATTTTGATTGAAAATTTGTACAAATATACAAACACAAAGCAGAATTACTGATGTTTGTATCATCAGGTGTATTTTGGGTTTTGGAGCTCCGCCTTCTTGCCCATCTGACAGTGTGTGACATCACTTCCTGTTATGAGGTGCAGCAGGTGTTTGGAAGCTGCATGAAGAGCAAAAAAGGCCGGGATACATCGATTCAACCTGCCCGTAAGATTTTACACAGTTTGAAGGCAGATGATGGTGAAGTTTCTCTGCATGAACATAAATCAATTTATCTGCTGCATGATGCAGGTCTGAGCGGCCATTGCTTCTTCTCACAGTGTTGTTTGTTTGCTCTCGTCTTTACATGCAGCCTGATTGGTTTTCATTCATGCAGCTTGTTAGGAGCTCTGTGATTGGATGACCCGTGTTTGTAGTTAACAAACATTTTTCTTACTAACTGTGTGAGAGAGTCGTCAGTCCCGAAGCTCTGAGCTGTGTGAGCTGATATAAGTTGAGGTAAGTACAGGGAGTCCTCGACTTACGTCGGAGTTCCGTTCCTATGGACGCGACGTAAAATCATAATCTAGGACATAAAAACACTGTACAGTATTTGTTTTAACGTCGCAGATGCCGTACATTGGAATGATGGAACAAGACTTTCTTAATAAATTTATGGGAGGTGGCGACATAACCACGAAACGCTGTAGGTCGAGGACGTTGTAAACCAAGGACTCCCTGTAAATCTTCATGTACTGATACTCGAATACTGGTACCGGAGTACTGATATTCAGTTTGCTCAAAGTGAAGAAGAGAAGGATTTAAAAGGTGGAAAACTGTGGTTTGGTTTGAAGCGTGTTCAGATTCCTCACTGACACATAGGAGTCATTAAAGTGATGGAGGAGGATGATATTGTGTTTGCAGCCCCTTCTCCATCCTCATATTACTCACAAACCCCCATTGCCCCCCCAGTGTCATGAATCCGACCGCGGGCCCAGTTAGAAACACCAGCAGTGATGTGACGGATTACATCACTTTTCCAGGCTGGACGTTTCCCTCAAACCGCAGGGCAAAGATGGGCTTTATGTACCGTTGTCACGGCAATCGGTGGATTATTTCAGTTATAAGGGAAAAAATGTTTTTGACTCTGCGAGGAGAAATGGGAAGGTTTGCTTACCGCAAAGGAGGAGGGGGGGTCAGAAAAAAGAAAATAAGAGCAGGAAATCTCGTCAGAATAAAAGCACGATGCCAGCTCTGCTGTAATTTCACCCCGTTATGTAACACAGGGACGTTCCAGCAGGAACAGTGAGCTCATGCTGCTGATAGGAAAAACTCACTTATTGGTATTATTGTTGTTCTGTGTTCGTATTTCTGCATCAGCATCTGCTGATTCCAGATCACCAATTAGACGAATACCAAGGAAATCAACATAATTTCTTTTCAGCTAAATGATGTTTGACCCTCTGATTGGACGCCTCACTGAGATCTGGACCCTCAAAAAAAAACATGGATCAGTCTGCAGAAGTAATCACTTATCATTTTCAGTTTATCGTTTTTATCATTTCATTCTTTAATCCTTTGAATATTTTTGCAGGGTTTCTGTTTTAAGTGTTTCCTCATGTAGAGGTGGATTTAAAAAAGTAATATATAATCATAGAAAAGGCTGAGAGTGTTTGCAGAGCTGCTTCCTTTTTGCTGCCCTTCTTTTCATCGCAGCTCTTCATTGCACGCGTCCTCGTCCTGGTTCTCTTTGTCATGGACTTCGTCTTCGTCTGGCTGCACATCTTTCTGCTTTTCTTTATTTCCATCACAGTTCTGGTTCTGATTTTTTTCCTGTATTTGTGTACGACAACAGTAAAAAGAGTGAGTTATTTGAGGTTGATGATGTTTAAAATATCTGCATGTCGGCTGCTGGAGAAATTTCTTGTTCTTAAGTGTGGAAACATGAACGTTTGAGATTCAGGTTTTTATCAGAGTTTCTACTGAAGAAAAATGAAGCATCCAATCACCAGGTCATCAACAAAGTGACAAAACAGAAGCCGCTTTCTGTCACAAAATAAAAGTCTATTTCAGGGACAAAACTTGAATCCACAAG
The DNA here is from genome assembly GCA_023238725.1 of Scortum barcoo. NCBI lineage: Eukaryota > Metazoa > Chordata > Actinopteri > Centrarchiformes > Terapontidae > Scortum > Scortum barcoo. The sequence continues at coordinate 14,367,180 of CM041541.1, read as the reverse complement.
TTTTCGAGAGTTTCAGGAACTGAGAAAAGCAGCGTTGAACTCGACTCAGTCGATGTGAAATTGAGGTTTTCTGTCTTTCACCAGGAGAGAAAAGAAGCGTGAGATGACCTGATGATAATATGAAATTCCTCCACCCATCGTGGAATTTTAAAAATAAACCTCTTGATATTTTTATATTAAATTTTGTCTTCTCTTTAAAATACCCATCGACTGACAGCAGGTCTGCATTCGGTTCAGTATTGTTGGAGTTTGTAGAAGCTCAGCATCATTTCAGTCTGCTGTTTACATAATTAATAAATTTAATAAAGATCCTTATTGTGATTAAATGAGAATCCAACATGAACCAGACTTCAGGTGTCTGAACGAGAAGAAATGTGACGTCATATTTATCATTGATGGTGAGATGAGATGAAATTTCTGATTCAGAAAGAGAAATTTTTGCAACTTTAGAAGTTCAGAGAAGTGATGAACTTTATTGGGTTATGACAAACTCTTTACAACATTTTGACAAAGAAAAAATTACTTTGACTATTACTTTTACTTTGTAAAATAAAATGAATGATCTTTCAGTAAAAGAATCAATGTGCAGCTTTAAGTCATTTTCTTTGTTGATGATGAAGGTTTTTACCTAAAATCTATCTATCTATAATATCTGTCAAGCAGTCTGATTTACTCTGAAACTACTTTTGTACAAAATGTGTGCAGGAGATATGAGTTTTGTCCGTTACGAATAAATTCATTTTCCGTCCATGTTTGTTTGTCCAGGTAAATGAAATAAAGTCAAACCTGTCACAGAAAATCTAAAACACATTGAGAATCATAACTTGTGAAATAATTCTTCATGGTGTGTTCAATGTCCCCGCAGCTTGTAGTAAAAACATGATGAAGTAAACAGGTTTTCAACGCTTTTAAAGCACAAAAATGTCCCAGTATGAGGTTGAATGTCTTCATTGAGTCTCAGCAACCTCTGATTCTACAGTTAAACATAGGAAATGATGTCACACATGCAAAGTTTCTGGACTGAGGTTTGATTTGTTGGATTCAGAGATGTAAAACACATGAAGGAGCTGCAGAGTTGAGGAGTCTCTGAGTTATGTAATCCTGCGAACAGGCGGACTGCAGGTCAACTGTTTCTGTTTAACCTCATTAGATCCTTTTTTAGAGAAAAAGCCTCAGAACTTCTGACTTTATGAACATTAACAAGACTTAAACTTTCAAGGACTTCTTGTGAAAATGTTGAAAACATTCTTGAGCTGTTGCTCAATCGGAGCTTCAGGGCTTCAAATTAGAGACCAAAACACACACTGAACGTGGCCTTCAGTGTTTTCAACACCAAACCAGAAAGTAGAAGATTAAAACATTTAATTGCTGGAACAGAAAGTCGATCTGCTGTGAAATAACGAGACAATAACTTGATCTTTCCTCTGAGGTTTCACCGCTCTTTAGTTTCAGTCTGAGCAGGTGAAAAACAACCATCCCGCTGCACCCGGGGGAGCCACAACACCCCCACAGCTGTTTCAACACAGCAGCATGTCAACCGGAGAGCAGACCTGAGATCTGTTCTGCTCAAACAAACTGATGTGGCTGCTAAATCCATGTTCAGGCCACACACTGAAGTCACGTTTCAACATACTCTAAATGACAGGAGGACAGAGAAAGCAGCAGGAGGTCAGTGAAGGCAGCAGGGGGTCAACAGTGAATCAGGTCATAAAAAAAAGAAGATGATTAAAATCTTTCTAATCAATGCTTCCATCACTCCAAACTGGTGTCTGAGGAGTTTCAGTGTTAAAAGTATGAAACTGAAATGTTTGCTTCTTCATGTTGGCTCCTTTAGCAGTCCAAGAGAAGAACCCGAGCTGAACACAAAGAGTTGTGCTGTGTCCTTCATGAATCTGGACAGAAACCTGATCCCAGACTCTGAGCGTTAAGTCCACATGAGGCCAAAGACTGAAACCTGATGGGTTAAAGAATAAAACCATGTTGCCGTGGGCAATGGGCGAGGAGGTCACGCTGAAATGGGTTAATTCTCTGAAATCATTTCCTGTGAAGTTTCTCATTCTTGGATGGATTCTCGTCTTTCATACACGATAATCTGAAGACCAGTTTTCAGTCCTCAGAGACTTTAGATTCATTTGGTCCATAAAAGTTTAGAAAGTTTAGAAATGGAGGTCATGAACACGTGTTGTCATTTAGTTTCCGACATTAGTGGATGAACACATTTACAGTGTCGCTCAGATCAGTCAGATTTAAGTTAGATTCATTTCTGGAGCCTGCAGATGTCCCTCAGGATTTGTTTCCCTCAGTGACCTTTAACCCTGAGGTTTTATTTTTACATTACCTTTGATTTAATAACTTTGACGTAGTTTTGAAATGTCCTGTTCTTCTCCTCCGTACAGGAAGTTATCGGCCCGTGGAGGTTTAACTGTTGATTGTTTTCACAGTGATTCAGATTTGCCCGGCAGCTCGGCCTGAACGTCGCTCTGTTCGGATGTTTGATGAACGTTTGTCTTCGTTTCAGGACGGAGACCATCTTTCCTTTAAGTCCACGTGCTGCTCAAACAACAGAGTTTATCAGTTTCTTTCTTTCATTTTTCTGCATATCGTGGTTGTGTTTGGTTTGTTTTCCTTTTCTGGACTGAAGTGATCATTTTACTTTTTAAGGAAAAAACAACTCGTTCCAACAGACTCCTTCCTGTTTGTATTAATAGTCTAATTTTGAGATAAACAGGGCTCTTTCTCATTTGGGGGGTAAAAGGAGTTTTAACTTGTTGGTCTGGACTGATCAGTGATCTTGTGTCATTATTTGCTGAACTGGGACTCGACTTGAGACTCGTCTGTCGTGATTTGGGACTTGAAAGCAGATAAAAGCAGATTTATGGACATGACTTTGAGTCATGAATGAGAAGACTTCAGATGTGACTTTACTGGTTTTCATTTAAATTAAGATGTGAACGGACGTGTAGTTTCAGCTCCATTTGTTCGAGTTTGTGACAAATGTTAAAAAGATCTCTGTCGTGTTCGGAGTCTCTCTGGTCTCCTTCAGAGTTTCTGATCTGGACTCCAAAAGTTCCCCTCTTTGTTCCCTCGTTTCTCTCTTTGTCGTCTTCCTCCCTCGAGTTTCTCTGACAGATGAATTATGATGCAGAGGAACTCCCGCTCTCTCGTCTCAGCTCATCTGGCCTGGGATTCCCTTGTTTTAGGAAAATCAGTCTTGGCTGGGCTGAGAAGAGTGAACGGGGGGAGGACGAGGGGAACCCCGGACGCTGCAGAGGCGAGAAGCTCTGAGATTGATAACCTCTGCTGCTGGTGACGAGTTCCTCCTTAATCTCTTTCCCAGAAGGTTTGGTGAAGGGTTAGGGTTAGGGTTAAATGTTGAATTTGTGGTTCTTTGAGGTCTGTTAGAGGACTGTTAGTGGACTGTTGGCTAACACTGACTGTAACATCAGGATCTGCCTAAGCGTTTGGTGGAAGCCTTTAAACTGACCTCAGATCACCTCTGTCATTATGTTTTCCTCTTCTCTCAGCTGCTCTGTTCACGCAGCAGCTGACAAAAAGGCAGATTTGGCTCGTGGATCAGATAAATCGTGAAATCGGCCTTTTGTGACAGCTGCCGAAGTGAAGACTGTTTCAGATAAAAGAGTCTGGGCAAAGCTTTTCTCTTATGCAGCTTCAGGCTGAGGTGGTTGTATAACCTGTTTTATGAACCTTCTTGACCTCAAGATGTCTTTTCCTTCTTTGTTCTTCTTTCTTCTGTCTTTTCCTGCATCAGTAATAAATCTTTAAGATTTTAAACCTTTTTATCAGCAGATAAATAAAAAGTTTCTTTGTGTGAATCAAAAGGACCAAATAATTTGTAAAACTGCATCAAACTGTGCGATTGATTCTGACACAAACGGCACAAAATTTTGACTTTTCTTACGTGAACTGAACATTCAATGGACTGTCTTGACTGTCAGTTATTTCATTTCACCTGCTGGTGGGACAAAGGTCAAACGGTTTTTTTTTATGGGAGTCAGAAAGGAAATCATCCAACAGAAGTGACCTGTTGTCGTCCTGAACGTGTCATTTATACTTTTCTGTTCACCTACTTCAAACGTAACGTGTATATTTACATTTGGGGGGACTTTTATGACTCAGTCTTTAGAGAGATGTTAATCCAACAGGACGTTTATTTTAAAAGCACACAGAGAGAAAACACTCCTCAGTCATCCTGACGGTGTTGATGTGTGTCTTTATCTGACAGGGAATCTGGTTCAAATGGATCAAGATCCTCCTGCAGGAACGAGAAGTTAAAACGCTGAAAATGTGAAGCTGAAGAGGGAAACTTGAGACTTATCAGCTCGTCAACACACATGGAGAGGATTTGTGAGAGTGTGTGGATGATTGGAGGCGTTGAGAGGAAAAAGAAGAAGAAGAAGCTGTTATGTCACAGATGGCAGCAGAAACAGCTCTCCGAGATTTGAAGAATCTAGGAGAAAGATTGATGTCACGTCGGCCGTTTGTTTTATTCTCCAGACAAATAAAAGTCCAGAGATGGAAAAGAAAAGCTGTCAAATGTGTTTTCACCCAAGTTTGAAATCTTCACTGTGTTTGCTCCAGCTGGTCATCTTCTTGCAGGAATCAGACATTTTATTTATTAAAATTACTGCTACGACTACTAAAAATGCTATTAGCGCTGTTTGGATGTTTCAGCCGTTTGTCTCTTTAATTGTCTGAAAAGAAAACAGAGAGTCAAGCACGAGGGAACATCTGGTGCTGGACATCAGATAAAATCTGAAACAGGATTCAGTAAAACATGAAGAGAAGCAGCGTCGCTTCATCAAACCACAAGAAGCAGAATAAACCAGGAAACAGAAACCAGTTTCATTGTCAAACAATGAAACGAAAGAATCTTTGTGAACGAGACGTCAGACAGCATGTTAAAGGCCAACACGTGGACCAGGAGGACGTCCATGTGTAGAAAGAACCCGAGAAGATGTCTGTCCTTGAACCGCGGAGCTGGTATCCATCAAACCCAGTTACATAATCCAGGAAAGGCCGGCAAGAGTCCTGGTTCAGGTCCAGTTGTCCTTGAATCCAGGGGGGACGCCAGAGTCTTCGTCACGCCTGCTTTCTTCTTCTGTGGTGTTTCTGACAGCCTTTGAGTAATACATCGAGCAGCAGGTGACTTCCATCATTAGAGACGACCTTGGTACGTTTAAAACACCAGGAAACACACAAGAACTCCTCCGACCAATCACGGCTCACATACCTCTCATTCCTGTGCTCCTCCAAAATAAGAGCTGCTCTTCCTCCCGCTACATACAAGATGCTTTAGAGAGAAACACAACATAAAACATTCAGATATTTTCAATCAAAGGTTAGAAAGAAGCAGTAGTACTCATCTAATTTTAACTTTAATTTGTAATTTCTTTACAGTTTTATTAACATCAGGTTTCAAACATTAAAATATTTCAACAGTAGCTCTATAACAGTTTATTGTTTTTACTATCGAGTCATTTGCACATTACTTTTTAAATAAGAAAGTGAAAGTTTTTATATATTATAGAACATTTTGTTAAAATCTAAATGAAGTTCTGTTGGTAACATTTCTCCTCAGAGCTGCTGTCTGTCTGTCTGTCTGTCCACCATCTGGTCTCATGGAGATTTTCCTCTGATTTTCAAACAAAAGCCTGAACCTGAACTGTCTCTTCCAAAAAGACATCACTTAATCAGAGCTGGCCCCCGGATCTCCCACCAAGGGCTGTCCAAACCAGCCCAGCCGGGTCCAGGAACCTGATCGCTCCAACAGACGTGAACCAGGGCCAAAGAAACCCTGATGGTTTGAGCAGAGACTCGATGTGGCCGAAAGTCCCACCAGGATCCTGATCCAGAGAGAGAGAGTGTGTGTGTGTTTGTGTGGTTGTGATGTGTGTGTGTGTGTCTCTGTGTGAGAGTGTGTGTGTGTTTGTTCATTGTTGTTGCTGCTGTTATGATGCTTCGGCTTGTAAACTTGCAGATGTGACGACATGAGAGCCATACATGCCGGACCAGCCGTCAGCAGGGTGCTCTTTAGAGCAGAATTAGTTCAAAAAGCTCTGTTAAATATAATAGTCGTCACCACGGGCCCCGGAGCTGTACGGGGCCCCATGTGAGCTCGCTGTGAGTCTGAACAGACAGTTAAAGAACTGCAGCAGATCTGCTCTGGTTCTCATTTAGAGGAGGAAAACCCCTGCAAGCACAGCGCTTATGTAACATCAGGAAGCCAATCAGAGGCCTGCAGAGGAGACGATGGCAGCTCATCGCTCGGCGTGTTTCACAGCAAAAACACTCACCTGGTCCCTGAACATACAGGTGAAGAAGACAAGTGCAGACACACCATGTGGTGATGTGAAGCTTCATCAGGAAAAACTCTGCCAGTAAACTTCAGTAAAGGTACAAACACAGAAAGGTGCAGCAGCTTGTAATGTTTCCAGAGTGAAACTTTATCTGGGCTGAGATCTGTGCAAAGCAAAGTGCTCGTCTCAACATTCACTCAGAGAGAAACCTGAGACGGCCGACAGCACTCTGAACGCTGCTGAAGGTGACAGAAGGTGTCAAACTAAGAGCTTCGTCCACAGAAGCTTCACTCGGCAGACATCCAGCAGGCGGGGAGAGTTTCACAACGTGTTTTAGTTTGAGAGCAGATGAAGATGAACGAGGAGCTTCAGTTTGGGCCTCTGCTCTGTTGGTCTGAATAATGAGGTTTAAACCATCAAACTCTCATTCTGACGTGACAGTACAGATATGCTTCATCTCCACGGTGTGTTTAGCTTAGCTTAGCTTAGCACAGAGACCAAAGTCTGCAGACTCTCAACACGTTCCAGCGAAACACACTCTGCTGATTAAAATAAAACAAAACAAAAAAAATGCAGAGATGAAAACACGAGTACAACACTTGTAAATCAGTGTTCTCCATCGAGCTGAACAAACTCACAAACAACAAAACAAACAACAAAACTTTCTCTCTATTGATGAAACCAAAAATACACTGACTTTAAAATACTCTCCTCAGATAAAAATAAAAGTGATTACACTCCTTTTAAACAAAAACTCTCACACTATTAAAAAACAAACAAGCAAAGAAAAAAGAAAAGAAGCTAAACATGAGCCTGTTTCTCTTTTTAATTTCACAAAGATTCAGTTAGAAAAGCTCACGTGATTCAGTAAAAACCAACATATACTAATGAAAAACTCCTCTGAGCAGATAAAACGTCCTCCTCAGGTAAATGCTCCGTCTTAAATGAGAAATAAATCTTCTGAACTCATTTCATCTCTGTTATTCGTTCACTTCAGGAGAGCACATGAAGTCCTCGGTGTGCTTCGCAGCCAAGCAGCTGGAACGTGGCTCCGCTCTGAGATTTACCTCCTGATGAGTGAGAATTCATTTTGAGGTGAACTGCTCCTTTAGGAAAAGAGTAGAAATGAAGATTAATGTCGCTCACAGGCTGTTTAACCACGTCTGCGGCTCTGTTAAGCTGATTTACTGCCGACTTTCTCCTTCAATAAAAGCTGGACTCAGACGCAGACGGATGTTCCTCTGAAAGCCTTTTATTTTCTGCTCGTCTGTGAGACGGGAACCGACAGCTTCATCACTCTGATGGATGAAGACGTCGGTTTTTAACGTTTCCTGTCAGAGTGACTGGCAGCGAGTATCGCCTTTAAGGAGGTTAATGAAGCTGAAAGTGAAGGCAGGAAAATAACGACGGGTTCCAGCAACCATCACTTCACTTCACAGCCTGAAAACAACCTGCAGAAACATTTTTAGTTTCTGAGTCAACTTGCTCACAACACTTCTGTGAACTCGTGTCGTCACACGTGCTGAACGATTTATGTAATTTATTATTATTAATATTTTTATTATTATTATTTACTGGATAAAATTCTTTGTGACCTGCTTCCTGTTTTAAAGGATGATTAAAACAAGCTCTACCTGTACAAACAAGCTCCACCCATAAAAATTGTTTCACCTGTGATAAACGTGATGTACCATTAAAAACTTGCTCCACCCTTTATGCCCATGCTCTACCTATAAAACACCTCACTGCCTTTTTAAAATGTCGCTCAGTAGAAAATGCTGTTTTTGCGTCTTTACTCCAGTGATGCTCTTCTCTGCCTCCTGTCTTCAGGAGAATATTTCCTGGAAATGAAAATACAACATGCAGGATGTTTTTCACACCTGCACCAATCCACTCCATCGACTCGTCGGGTCGGGTGGTGCACGTGTGGCCTGAAACGCAAAAACCAAAAAATAAAAAATAAAAAAATAAGTTTGTTAAACAGCTTCAGTTTTTCCAACAGTCCAAATCTGGAGAGTGAAGCCAGAAAGGAAACTCTAAACGTGAATCAAATCAAACCTTTCACCTCCTCGTGCTGGAAAATGAAGCAGAGCTCCTGAAACCAGCTGAAAACCTCCCGCTGAGTCTGGATGGAGCTTTGGCCTCCTGCGATGTTTGGAGCTCAGGTCTCATCGCTGTTTCTTTAACCCTGCTTCAGAGTGACGAGCTGAACCATACTCGACGAGGACAACAGAGTCCGGAGCGACCCGTCCAGAAACTTCAGACCTCCCACTGTTTGATTCCTGCGATTTATCGATGCTGAGATCCTCGCCGATCGCTGGCAGGGCAGACGGGACATGAAGCCACAGAGAGGAGAGATTTGTGAGGAAGCTGTGATCCAATGCCTCATACTTCACTTTATCCAGCAGAACTGTAGACCAAACTCCATCCAGTACATTTAACTTCCATCTGTGAAGAACACCAGAGAGACTCTGTTCATTTAAAGTGAAATACTTTGAAGGTTACGTCTGTTGTTGTTTTCACCCCCGAGAGGAGCTGAGAGGAGTGAAATGTTTAATGTTTCAGACCAGCGTCACTGTTAAAACTTTCTGAGAGTCTGAACTCCTCATAACTTTGAGATTCTGATTAAGTAGCTAAATAGGAAAATTGCAGTGACACAGAGTTTTGAGGTTTAATCTGCGACAGGCTCAGTCGTGTTAACAGTTGAGCTTTTGGAGATTTGAGGGTGTTTTCAAAAGAACAAACTCTTCCAACACAGTAAAGTCAAAGAGCATCTGAAAAGAGAAGCTGAAGTCTGTCCGGTCCCTCTGCTGTGTTTTTGTTTTCATCTTTATTTTGGTGGACAGTTCCTCCTTTCATCGCACTGCTCTCCACATGTTTCCAATCTGCTGCTCTCATCGCCGTCATTAAAGAGAAAATTAAATTACACTTCAGGGGAGGCCTTCGACGAGCAGGGCCTCTTTCCAAACCGCCGCCGCGACCGCACAGCCGGGATCGGCCTGGAAAACGCTGCCGCCGATTGGCTGTGGCAGGTCTGAGCCGCAGAGCTGATTGGCTGAGAGTTCGGAGCGGGGTGAGGACACACAGGAACACATATGAAGATTCCCACATACCAACAAACACACGCCGGCCGTTCATCAGCGGGAGCAGTAAACAGCTGGAAACGAGACGTCAGGCAGCCAAAGAGGAAATGTTGCAACATTTCGCTGAAGAGATGCTTCTTGAAAACTCATCAGCGGCATCACACGTCGTTTTTAAAGGTGGGAATAAAACAAAGTCGAGCGAACGTCAGACATCCGCTCAGAAACGCCACAGTGCGTTAAAGTCACGCTTCCTCTGTCGTCACTCAAACCTGAACACACTTCATTTTCTCTGACGTCCACAAAGCTCCTCAAACAGAGTAAAAACAACGCTCCAACTGCAGAAAAAGCTTCAGTTTCCCTCAGTTTCACTGTCGATCCACCAACAGCTCATTCACACACTTTTTTCTCTGAGGGGGGGTCCGACTGAAAACCAGTTAAACAGACCAACGTTCAGACTTCCCCCAAAGACAACGACTTAATAACTGAAGGATCATTGTGTGGTCGAGCTGACGTCTCTTTAAAACGTTCAGCGTCGTGATCTGACGTGGAAACTGAATATTTATTCTGGTTTTGGACTTTTCTGACTTTTCTGTTCTTGAACGTGACTTTTGTTTGTGTGTGTTTTTAATATTTCTCATGTTTCAGATGGTGATGATCCAGTTGTCTGATCAATATTTTCTCTGAATAATTGATGTCCTGTGTGTGTGTGTTACTTTTTCTAGCTTTTTTATTGCATATTTACACCATATTCATATATATATATGTATATATATACATATTTTCAGATTTCAGCACATCAGTGTTTGGTGGTTGGAAGCAATTTGGACTCTCTGAAGGACAGATTCATGTGATTTGTCTTTGCTTGCTGAAACTTTAAGAAATGTTCAGAGAGTTGATTCAGTTTTGTGGACGAGTCTGTTGATCATTCAGGATTTTAAATCTGAGGAAGAAAGTTGCAGAGACACTCGACAGTCTCTGCTATCATTACTTCCATCATCACTTTTCTCGTTTTGAGGGTTTTCTCTCTTACAAAGATGTTCAGATGTTTTCTAAAGTGCAGCTTTATCTGAAGATATCAGCTTTTTGGAGCATTTGGAAGATCAGTGAGTTAATCCAAGGAAACATCTGTCCTCTGAAGTTTGTTATTTGTTGTTTCAGGTCTGAAGCTCCAGAAACACTCCTGCTGCCTGCAGGTTCCACACGGGTAAATAATCCAGATTAAGGTGAGCTGAACCGTCAGCATGTCGGATGAAAACATGTTGAACTCGTTCAGGAACAAACTCAACAACATTGTGTTTTTCGAACTGAGGAGAAACTCAGATGTGTTTTCTCGTTTTCTCGTGTGTGTGGTGAAGTTCTGAAGACTGCCTGAGGAATACACACACACACACACACACACACACAGGTTTATAGGAAAGCCCCGCACACTCACCAACACTTTAACTCCACATCTGCTTCCAGTCAGAGCTGCTCTCCTATCAGAGGAGGTTTTAATCTGCTCCAGACTGCTCACACTGCCCCACCCGCCCCGCCTGCGCACCCCCGCAGAGGAAACAAACCTCCCTGCAGCAAAACGTAACAATCTGCTTTTATTTACATGTCACATAATGAGATTTTCTGCTCTCACATAAACACAGCATTTAAATTGAGCACATACAGGACACACTGTGTGGATGTTCCCTCAGAAAAACGAAGAAAACATCGAAAGCTGCAAACAGAAGATGTCTGCAGGTTCATCAGATTTCACCTTTTTAATGTCACACAATCAATTTCTCCATCGGACACGCAGAAAGTCTCCTGACAAACACATCTCAGTCAGTGAACTGAATGACAATAATATGAATGATAATGATAAATAATATAAATACTGTCGACTCTTCACCGTATTTCACTCAAACAAGGCGGTTCGTTCAGATTCAGGACGTCCTGCAGCTGAACTCACCTGAGTTTTCTTCATCTTCATATAAACTTGTGACTCACTTTGACTGATGGGAAGAAGTTTCATAAGAACGATAAACATCTATATGTGTGATGCTGTGTTCAGGGTCACTATTTCAGACTCCTTAAAAAGACATTAAGATTTTAGCTCTCAAACATGCAGTGATGTTCGCATGATTTCCTATCAATCCTCTATCTAACCAGTACGTTTACTGCAGATACTTTAATTACATGAAGCTGGGAATACTGCTGGCCTTTTACTTAAATAGGTTTGAATGCAGAATATGAGTATTTGTACCTTCTCTTTTGGTGCTTTTAGTTCATTGAAGGTTCGAGGTCTTCTTCCCCCACTGAGAGTTAAAGTGATTCACGTCTGGTTTTTAACGTTTTTTAACACTTTCACGGCATGTCTGAGCTCTACAGAGGCTGCTGAGAACAAAAACAGAAAATCCTTCCAGGACCTCTGATTTGTTTTGACGTCTCAGAAACTTTCCTGAGTGTTTCCAATTTTTTCGGCACGAGGCGTCCGTGTGAGGTCACGTGAGCTGCTGGGTTCGTTGCATGTGTGGCGAGAAAACCTGCGACACCTTCAACCTCGATGGAGGTCTGCTCAGTGTCAGAGCTGCTGCTGCCTTCAGGGAACACCGCAGAGTCTGGAAAAAACAGATTCAGAGTCTGGAGAAAACAGATTCACAGTCTGTTTCACCACAGAGAGACATCAGAATCATAGTAAACTTTATTTAAATTACAAACTGCTTCACAGGAGGCAGCAAACTTCACCATTCATCATCAGATGAAATACAAAAAGGACGGATCTGCTGGTTCTGGTTCAGGATGGAGGATCTGTTGGTTCTGGTTCATGATGAAGGATCTCCTGCAGCTGGTTGTGAACAAACAGCTGCTCAGAGCCAAACAGTGATTCAGGGAAACCCTCAGAGTGTTCAGAGGGAGGTCGAATTGAACTCCCACTGATGACTCATGATGGAGAAACAGGAAACACCCGAACTCGGATTGGGACCGGGACCAGGATCAAGATCACAGCAAGAATTGAAACTGTGACTCAGAATCAGAGAGGCTGCAGGTTTCTTCACTCTTTAAGCTCTTTATTAGTTTTAAGATCAGTTAAGATCACATTTACTCCAGTTTAGACTTTTACTTCACCACGTATATCTGTCAGCTTTGCACAAAATCAAAACTGAATAAATTAATGAATGAAGTTTTACTATAAATTAAACCAGCAGTATATAAATGAGCATTAATTATTAAAAATCATTGAAATTATCTGCATCTTGACCAAGCGCATCATCACTAATTACAGTCATATAACGCAGTACTTTTACTTTTGCATTGCCTCTTGTATTTCACGTCTCCATCCTTTCGTTCTCTTCTTACGTAAGTTTCTTTTCTGTCGTCTCTCAATCTGACCTCTCTTTCTCTTCCCTCGTTTTGTCAGCAGTTCCTGGACTCTGCTGAGGCGTTGCCACGGTAACTCAGTGTTTTCGTGATGCTGCTGGCCGATGTGTGTGATTTGTGATGGGGGATTCTCTCTCTGGGGTTTCCTGACTCCAGCTGAGTGACATAACGAGGGCTTTTACCTCGTTAGAGACGAGTCACAGCTTCGGCCAAGTTTCTGTTTTTAGTCCGCTGACCTGAACTCACCGCCGTCTTTACAGGACTGATGTTTGTTTTGTGGATTTAATGTCTTTCTTTTTGTTTTTGCATTGACGCCAAGCCACTGAAAACAGGTGTAACATGCATTTTTATCCTTCTTAGCTGCCAAATCTGTACATGAAAAAGTCAAAAGTTTTTTCTTTCAGTTTGTTGGACAGCTGTTGGTGTTGGAGGATGAGTCAGATCATCCACTCAGTGAGGAAAGAGAAGACACATGCAGCCAAAGAAAAGATAGAAAACACTAATGTAGCTGCTCTATGTCATTTAAAATGACAGCTCATCACATCAGGGCCAAACAGTTACACAAGTCCTACTGCTGATCTGCTCATCTGGATAAACAAACTAAGGCAAAGTTACGTTGCAACATGTCGGCGGCTTCCAGCTCCACGACAGAAAGTGTTGATATGAGAGAATAATTTACCATGAAAGAGAAATTCCCAGTAAACTTTTCTCATAAACTGACATCAGTAAGTCTCCAGTCCATCTGGGTCAGTCTGGACTCTGGCAGAGCACCAAACAGTTGATGAGACTGACTTTCTGCAGGAAGAAATATCAGAGCGAGGTCTCTGTCTGACTTTTTGTTAAAATGGAAAGTGAATGCAACACCAAAAAATAGTCTAAGAAACAGAAAAAGCCTTAGAGATTTAGGAGATACTCTGACAACCAAAGTTCAAGACTCAACCAGCCTGAACACCACAACAATCACGTAGAAACCCTTCAGAAAGCCACAGCAAACACTCGGAAACACAGCTGCTTCGATGCATCAGCAACCAGCTGCTCAATGCTGAGCAACTCCTCAGAAACCAGAGAAACCACTGAGCAAACACCTTCAAATACAGAGTCCAGAAAACAGTTGAATGAAATCCAACAAGCCTGAAGACCTGTAGCCTGGATAACATAACAACTGTGAGCTGGAGGAACTTTATATTTCTATGAATATATGTAAAACATTTTCAGAACAGAAGCTGATGTGAAAGAAATTTCAATGCTCTCAAGAAAAGTTAAAAATCCTCCCAACCTGCAAAAATGTTTTTCCCAGAAGACGGTTGAACAAGTAAAAAGTGATTTATCAGCAGTCATCCTGGATCAGCTGGAGGCCTCTGACAGACGTTTCTGTGGAAATCTTTTTCTTTCACACGTTAGATCTTTTCTCGTCTTTTACTCTGGAAACAGTTTTTAGAGCTGAAGTCAGCTGGAGGGAAACTGAAGGGGAAAGTTTCCTGAGTATTATTGATGGTTTGGGCTTCAGAGGCTGCAACCTTTAGTTTGATCTCTGTTAATGACGGACCTGCTTCAGTCACCTGCTGATCAACGTTCATCTACAGATCTTATGAACATGTGTTTCCACGTTCAGACCATCAGACTGGACAGACGGACAGATTAGACGCTGCAAAAGTTTCAGCTTTTAACCATCTTTAATCACAACTACCTGAAGTCATCAGAACAGTTTTGTTAATCGCTTCAGTATTTCACCAACAAACTGCTTCAGGCCTCAGCTGAAGTGTTGGAGACGCAGGTTTGTCTGGAGGTAGAAACCAGGTCTCAGTTTGGAGCTTAGACACCATCTAGTGGCTCATTGTGTCCAATGACATTAATAAAAGCTTCAGATACTTTCATCTCATCACCAGTTAAACCAGTTAAACCAGCAGTTCTGCTCAGTGAAACCAGGAAGAGCTGCTGAAAAAACATCAACCAACATTTACTGGTCAAAGACCATCCAAGACAGGCAATAACCTGCTAAGTTAAAGTTTATTTAAAAAAGGATCATTGTTAGAAATAATGACGAAGAAATGGGTATTATAGAAAACTGTAGGAAAAGTTCCTATAAACAACAGGAGAAGTGATTTCTGATGTCTTATTCAAACAGGATAACTGTTTATCAGCTGTACTGTTATATGAATGAAATACAAAATATAAATGTGTAAAAATCCATTAAATGTCAATTAATCAGGGATTGTTAGTTTAAAAAAACTGTTTAGACCATCAGTGAGCAGAAACCAGTTTATCATTAAAATACTGCTGCAGACCACTGATGACCAGTTTATTACTGAAAGTTTTAAATGATGGCCAATAAAAAATCAGACCTGTGATAATCAGCATGCAAAGAAATGAATGGCAGCATCTGAAAATAACATTAATACTTGAGTTGTTCTTCAGTGTTTATTCAGTCAGTAAATTGATTGTTTGCAGCTTCCTGTCCTGGTTTATGTGCTGAACTTTAAACAAAACAAACAAAACAATTTTTTTTTTTTAAGTAAAAGTTATGTTTAAATATTTTTTATTGTGAACTTCAGTGAGTTGGGACAGAAAAGAGATCCAACACATGTACAAGACATTTTATTTAAAGTGACTCAGCTGTGCAGTCATTGATCACTCAGGGCTCTGTAACAAACACCTGTCGGTTGTATTGATCAGTTATCACATCAGATCAGGATCCAAACTGACTCGACCGACCAAACTTCTCTTCACTCAGAGTTCATGTCAACTATTTCAAACCATGAAATATGAAATTGTTGTCACAGTTTAGTTTGAAGTCAAACTTGAAAAAGTTTTCATCTCTTATGAATACAAAAATAACAAAACGACAAAGAAAATGACTTTTATCAGGACGTCTTGCTTTCAGATTGTTCTTCAGTTAAAATGTATAATATATTAATGATCATAAAAGTAAATCACATCCTCACATTAAATAAAATTTGAGTGTTTGTTCCTCAAAAAATTAACTTCTGCTGCCACCTAGTGGAGAAAACAGCCTCACTTCTTTTTCAAACTTTGAATTAAAACTCATTTTGAATCATTTTCAGGTTTATCTTGTAAAGATTATTAACATAGTGATGTCGGAGGATCATTTCTTTGAATATTTAAGGATATTTGATGCAGCTTCTGAGCTAGAAAAGAAATAAAACAACACAAAACAGAAATTTGACCTACAAACCGGATTTAAAGAAGATTTTAAATCAGAATATTGTTTTTAATTAGATCTTCACCAGATTTCAATAAATTGATCAGTTTTTCTCTGGTTTTTCTTTCAGCCTGTTGGTTGCAAAGGTGCGAGCAGTCCAAACCTAATTTTCCCAGTAACATCTTCTGGTTTCTCCTGAGGGAGTCCAGTGCATTCTGGGAGCTGTAGTTCCTCCAGGGGCTCCAGCGTCTGCTCCACAAACACTGCAAGAAAAAGACGACCAGGAGCCGTCATCAGTTAGAGTTTCTCTCAGTCTGAAGGAAAAGTCGGTTTGTGCAGATATGTTTCCAGATGTAGACTCTTCTAAATGAAATGTTGACTTCGAAACTTCAAAGATCTGAAGATGCATCAAAAAATCAGCGATCAGAACAGAAAAGAAGAAAAGATGCTGCCCAACGCTTACAGCTGAAACTTTGGTGAAAATGAGAGTTTACAAAAGAAATGAATGAGTCCCGCTGTCTGCTGGAACTTGAGCTTATTTTTCCTCTTTGTCCGTGTAGTCTTACAGTCTCTGGTAAAATGAATCAGCTGGATCAGGGATGTTCAGACGAGGATGAATGGATCGCTGTGAGACTGAAGGACACTCAGGCAGGTTCTGTAGTTTCTTATGTCTCCGTTCTTTAATGTGGGTATCTGAGTTGATTTATCAGAGATATCAGATGATATCTGAGTAGGATGTGAAGAAGTGTTTTAAAGCACTCAGTATCCTCCATCGTCCATGTTCACATAGAAAACAGCTTTTTGATCTGACGTCTGAGTTTATCACGTCCTTTCCTACATTTAGAAAATAAAGAGTGTCTTTGTTTCATGGTGAAGTTCAGAGCTACTACACGGTGGTGGAGCTGTGCAGGTCTCTGTAGGACTCGGTGGTGGCCGTCCTCTCCACTTCCCTCTGCAAGTTTGTACTTTCTGCTGTTGAGGTGGATGCTGATGGACGAGACGTACTTCACAGAGCGAGACACAGCGGCTTTGAAGCTCCTCGTTCTGGCCGTAAAGAGGATGAATATCTGAAATCCCTGAAACAGAAAAATATGAAGATTAGAAATAATATTTAAATAAAACACTGCGGATAATGAAAGTGCTCTTCTGTTAATATGTTCTTGATTTTGGAAGGAAAAGCAGTGAAGCGTACTCAGAGGAGCTCCAGGGTCAACAGCATGTTTGATCTTCTGTCAGAAATGTAAAAATGATCTCCACAGTGGATCAAACTGACGCACCTGTGTGGTCGTGCAGAGGCAGAAGAAGATGCTGAAGATCAGGTGGGGGTGTCCTGTGGTGATGAGCACCAGGTATCCCAGAGTCCAGGACAGACCCAGTAAGACCGCCAGAGAGAAACTGATGAGGAACTTCTTCCTCTTAGACGAGCGGTTGTTGCTGAACAACAACGACAAAGAGAGCTTGGTAAGTTCAAGATGTTCTGGAAACCAAACGTTTATCTCCACCTTATCACGGGTTTATATTTAGTTTGATAAAAGAGTCACCAATGTTTTGAGTTAAAATGTGGGAGAAGAAAGTTTTTAAGAATAAAGTTGGAATATTTTAAAGAAAAAGTCAGAATATGAAAGATTTTAATTCTCCTTTAAACCAACCAGGCTGATGGTTTTTTTCTCAAAATATCACAACTCTTCATTGGAAAAACGATAAAAAATAGTTCTAATTTCTTTTTATAGTTCTGTGTGTATTTCTTCATGTAGTCATTCTGCCTGATTATCTGTTTATTCCTTATTTCTGAAAAGCCGGTATCTTTAAATGGAGCTGTATGAAATGAGAGGTACTTTCTCAGGTGGGGGTCTGTGCTGCATGTGGTCAGAGAGAACAGGATCAGCAGCATCAGGTTGTAGATCAGGATCAGACCCACTGGGAGGAGGAAGCCCCAAAACATCGGCCTCCCAAAGTGAAACTCTTTGTCTTTATTGAGAGCTGCAAGCCAGCAACTAAAACACAAACGCACGACAAGAGAAAGAAAAGACATCTGGGTCAGATTCACAAAGTTCACCTTAGAGAAAAGGGGACTGATCAGATAATCAATAAGTAATCACAGTAAAAGACCCACAATTCCTCCTGCCTGTATCCCAGAGGATTGTCGACCCTGTAGGTGACCCCCAGTGTGATTGCCATGACAACGACTGGGACACCTGAGACCAAACAGGAAGTTAAAACAACAGTTAACAGTTAGCTTAGCTTAGCATAAAGGAGGTTAACAGTGTTCTATCTCTCCAATGATCTATGTCTTTTACGTCTTTATTTTTACAGTCTATAACTTATTTTATTGGATTTGAGTATTTTGTACTTTAATTTTACAGATTGGTTTTAATTCTAACTATATGCAGAAGTATACTATTTGCTCTGAAGTATTTCTGGACGTTATACCCCATCCCACAGCCACGCTGAGTTTAGTCCAGTACGGAGGGAGGCTGCGACGCATCGTCCGGACCAGCAGCACCAGCTGGGTGCCGTAGACGCTGTTCCACATGAAGGTGGCCAACAGGAAGAAGTGCAGCAGGGCCGCCACCGCCGAGCACGAGCCTCGGTCCGGCTCCACTTGCTCCTCCGAGGCTGGGATGGTGTTGGTCTGAGCACTGACGTCCACCGGAGCGTCGGCCTGCCGGCTGGAGTTTCCCACTCCGGAGAGGAAGGTGATGATGAAGGCCAGCAGGCTGACGTAGATGCACAGCAGGGCGAATTTCGAGTTGTGGTTGTTCTGCTGCTGTCGAGAGTTTCTCTGCAGACTACAGAGGATGTTCAGTGTGCAAGCAAACTTCATAAAATAACTTAAGATAGTGAACATGATGATCCTCGTGTAATGTATGACTACTGCGGGAGAGGAATAACAGACAGATAATGAAAAACGTATAATGTGTAATTAAACTGGATCTTACTTCTCTTTAACGTGGTGAATGATGGTAACAACCAAACCCAGGATGGAAATAGACAGTCCAGCTATGGAGAATGCGTCCAGGGCTTCTGCATATTCATAGTTCTCTCTGAATGACTGAAACAGTCGAGTTTTTATTCGTTCACGTTAACTCAACAGCAGCTTCATGTTATGGTGTCAGTGCAGAGATGTTTTCCTCACCCAGAGAGCGGCGAAGTTGGTGGTGTGGTTACAGAAACATCTCAGGAGTCCGTCTGAAGCGTTTCCTTTGGAGCAGCCGTCGGTGCTCCAGTCGTCCCACGCTGTAGTTCCAGAAAACACAGGCGAAGTCGTACAGAGACGTCCCGTTTATCATCTGAAACAGAAAATTACTTTACTCAAAAAACGACCTCAAGGTCACGTCAGTTTGCTCCCTAAGTGGTCGTTTAAAGTCACCATGTATCACCTGACAAAGAGCAGTTTAATCACAGCTGCTACATCACAACACATCAGTGAGGTCTCACACACACACACACACACACACACACACACACACACACATTAATGTTCAATATTATCTCAGCTTTTAGTCAATTCTAAGTGACGGAGAGATTAGAGTCAAAGAAGGACAGTTTCTTCTGAAGCCTGGAGGTTTCCTGTTGTTAAGTTTGCTTCAGTGATGTTTGTGTGAACACCTCTGACTCTCTTTAAAGGAGGTTCGATCGTTCAGCTCCAAACGTCTAACTGTTAATCTGACTCGTCTGAACGCTGGTAACAGAGGTTTTCTTACTGTGGGTCTGAACAGCATCTCCACGTGTTGCGGTACCACGCCGTCCTCCTGACCTTTGACACTTGCTGACAGGACCCTGACGGAGGCCCGCTGCCGTCTGTGGCGCCTCGACCTGAAGAAACGGTTGTTCTGGTAGAGGACGAAACCCAGCGAGACGTTTGGGGCCACCTGACGACCACTGACGACGGCTTCTTCAGACACAAGAGGAGGAAATGGACTGTTGTTCACAGAAAGTTGACTGGACTCTTTCCTGGTGAACTTTCAGGTGCTTTCTGTTGTATTTCACATAATTAACTTCACTTTGTTAATTCACTGCTGCAGAAGCCTCACCTGGTGGGAATCGTATATAAATCAGGGCGTCAGCTACAAACCCGTTTTCCACCACAACCGCTGACGTGTTGGTGTTCAGCTGAATTCGATTGGCAACAAAACTTCCAGACGTTCCTAAAAACAGCAAGAAACAGACTTGTTGATGAAAATGTCGTCATTCGTTCATCAACATGACCCAAAACGCTGCATCGTCTTTAATGTTAATGAGTGCAGATGTTGAGAATCACTCATCTCTGACTTTATCCATCGGAGTAACTATGATGACCATTTCCTGACATGTAAATACTTTTCAAGTCATAATTAAAAATCAGAAACTTTTAATTCTTACATCGTTTATCCAACTTGACACCCAGAGAAAGAAAACATGTCAGCCCCACATAAAGTCCCTCAGACCCAAACTGACGGTCTACGAGTGTTTTAACTCTCACATGACCAATCCTGCAATCGTTTCATTTTCCTTTTTCTCAACTGCATTAAACTTTAAATGAATAAATGTTGAACCTATCGTTGTTTTAAATGCTGATAAAAACCAGCATCATGTGATGAGACAATAAAAGAAAGACCAGAGAGAACAATAACTGAATAATAAAGCCATAAAAAGCTTCAGCCAACACCACAACACAAGCTGCACCTTCATGTGGACTTCAGACTAATTTTAACTGGATCACCTCACATGAACCGGACATCATCGCCGGCTACAGGATTTACTGCAGACTCAGGAAAGGTCGTATAAAAGAAGATCCTCACAGTGTGAACAGAGCTTAGAAACACAAACTTGAATGTAAATGCTGGGAAGTAAAAATGTTTTTCACCTTGAGTTGAGTCTGTTGAGTTTTTATGTCAGAGGCCTGTCTTTGAAAGTGAAAAGTTAAACTGGATAAATGATGAAGGATCCTCTCATCTGTGCTGTTAGGACCTCTGTGTTTGAATCTGACTGATTCTGGATGAATTCAAGTATTTCTAATGTTAAAATCAGCAGCTTCAAACAGCACGTATCGTTTCACCACACCAACCTGAGAGAGAGGTGAACTGGACTCCCTGAGTGTCAGCAGCAGGGATCTGGGCTGACTGGACCGCCAGGTTTGGTTGAACCACCTGAGACTGAGACGTGTTGAGACTGAGGCTGAGGTTCACAGAGAGCTGGTCCAGGGTCAGGGTGAGGCTGGACACAAAACACAGGAACATACAGAAATACTGACATCTTCATCACCGTCATCAAATCTGCAGGATCAGAAAAATGTATTTATCCCAGCCGGGAATTTGGTCGGATAAAATACACAAAGGCCCAGTGAGGGCCTTCCTTGTTGGCAAGCCGCGCGAGTGGCAGCCTGTAACAGCAGCTCCTGCTCACCGTTGAGCTTTCTTTACTTTTATACTTCTACTTCTTCTTACTTTTTGTTTTTGTGTGTTTTAATTTTTTCTTTTCACCATGCACACAAAACTGGTAGAGTTTGTACTGGTGGCTCTACTGGTTTTTGCACTTTTTGTTACCGTGTCCGGAGACCTCACGCGAACGCAGGAGCCACGGCTCCATTGTTTACAGCAGGGATCAGCTGTTCGCCCTGCGGAGCGCGGCAGGTGCTACCTGAGGAGCGACCCGATGTTCCCCGCGAGCTGAAGAGGAGGAGACGGGGACGCCGCGCCGGGGTCAAGCGCCGCGCCAGGAGGAGACGGTACCGGCCCGTCCTCCCCTCCATCATCATGGGGAATGTAAGATCTCTCCCCAATAAGATGGACGAGTTAGCGGCGCTGACCCGGCATCAGCGGGAGTATCGGGAGTGCAGCCTCCTGCTGTTCACTGAGACGTGGCTGACTGCGCTAACTCCGGACACGGCTGCTGAACTGGACGGCTTTCACTCTCCTACGGGCGGACAGAAGCAAGGAGAGCGGTAAGAGGAAAGGAGGAGGGCTGGCAGTGTTTGTTAATGATAGATGGTGTAACCCTGGGCACATCACTGTCAAGGAGCAGCACTGCTGTAAGGACATTGAACTGTTGGCCGTCAGCATGAGGCCTTACTACCTGCCGAGGGAGTTCACTCATGCCCTTGTGGTGGTAGTGTACGTCCCCCCCTCTGCTAACGCCGATGCAGCCTGTGATGTCCTGCTCTCAGCAGTGAGCAGGCTGCAGACACAGCACCCTGATGCCCTCCTCCTCAATCTCTGGAGACTTCAACCATGCCTCTCCATCCTCCTCTCTGCCCAAATTCACCCAGTATGTCACATGCCACACCAGAGACAATAAAACACTGGACCTGTTTTATGCCAACACCAACCAAGGAGGCATATCACTCCTCACTCCCTCTTCCTCCCCTGGGCCGAGCCGACCACAACCTCGTGCACCTCCTGCCTGTGTATAAGACTCTTGTGCACAGGCAGCCTGCTGTCACCTGCACTGTGAAGAAATGGTCTGAAGAAGAAGCCGAGGAGGCCCTGAAAGACTGTTTCAACACAACACTATGGGATGTTTTCAGCGGTGATGCCCATGGGGAGGACATCGACAGTCTCACCCACTGCCTGACGGACTATATTAAACTTCTGTGTGGAGAACACCGTACCCACCAGGACTGTACGGAGCTTCTCCAACAGCAAGCCCTGGATTACCCCGGACATTAAGGCTCTCCTGAAGGAGAAGAGGAGAGCCTTTTGTGTCTGGAAACAAAGAGGAGCTGAAGTCTGTGCAGAGGGAACTGAGGAGGATGATCAGGAAGGGGAAAGAACTGCTACAGGAGGAAGATGGAGCACCAGCTGCAGCAGAACAACATCTGTGGTGTCTGGAAGGGACTTAAGACCATCTCGGGCTTCAAGGAGCCAAAGTCCCAGCCTGTGGGAGACCAGGGGTGGGCAAATGACCTGAACTTATTCTTCAACAGATTTGATCAGGCATCCGCCCCTCCCCCAGCCCAGTCTTCTCTGCTGCAACCCCCATCTTGCTCTGTGACCCCTGTCCACTGCCCCTCCTGTGCCCCCTCACCCCCTCTCACGACCCTCAGTTCACACCTACCCCTCCCCCCCTCTCCCACCTCAACCCTCAGTTCACCTACCTACCCACACCTCCCTCAGTTCACACCCCACCTACCTGGACACTTCCACTTCACACTCTGTCCTGTGCACCTCCCCCCCATCAACACCTCCCTGCTCCAGCCTGCTCTCCTCACAACACACACAGGTGAGGAATGCCCTGAAGAAGAACAGGGCCAGGAAAGGCAGCAGGTCCGGATGGCATCAGCTCCAGGCTCCTGAAGTCCTGCGCAGAACCAGCTGTGTGGTATTTTTGGGTACACATTCAACCTGAGCCTGAAGCTGGGGAGAGTGCCACAACTCTGGAAGACGACGTCCTGCATCGTCCCAGTGCCAAAGACACCGCACCCCAAGGAGCTCAACAGCTACAGGCCGGTAGCTCTGACGTCTCATCTGATGAAGACGCTGGAGAGACTGGTCCTCGCCCATCTGCGCCCGCTGGTGAGCTCCTTCATGGACCCGCTGCAGTTCGCCTACCAGCCTGACATCAGGGGTGGATGATGCCGTCATCTACCTCCTTCACACCTCCCTCACTCACCTGGAGAAGGCTGGAAGCACTGTGAGGATCATGTTCTTTGATTTCTCCAGTGCATTCAACACCATCCAGCCCAGGCTGCTGTGGGACAAGCTGCAGCTAGCTGGGGTGGATCATCACCTCACTACATGGATTTTGGACTACCTCACTCACAGACCACAGTTTGTGAGGGTGCAGGGCTTTGAGTGGATCGATCGGCTCCTCTGCAGGATCGGCTTCTCTGCAGCACTGGTGCTCTTCAGGGAACGGTTCTGGCTCCTTTCCTGTTCACCCTCTACACTGCAGACTTACTTCATCCTGTCACTCCATCCTGTCATCTCCAGAAGTTCTCTGACTCTGACTCTGCTGTTGTTGGCCTCATCACAGATCTGGGACTCAGAGAGCATTACAGAGTACAGAGAGTCCTGCACTTATTCAAGGACTTTGCGGAGGACTGTGCCTGCGGAGCAACCTCCAGATCAACGCTGGTAATAAAACCAAGGAGCATGGTGGTGGATTTCAGGCGTAGACACTCTCCGCCTGCACCGGTGAGCTCCAGGGAATGACACCGACACTGTGAAGTCCTACAAGTACCTGGGTGTTCACCTAAATGACAGTCTGGACTTGGTCGGACAACACCAATGTCCCTTGTCAAGAAGGGCAACAGCAGACTGTTCCTGCTCAGGAGGCTGAGGTCTTTTGGAGTGCAGGGACCACACTCCTCAGGACCTTCTTATGACTCTGTGGTGGCATCAGCCATCTTTTATGGGATAGTCTGCTGGGCCAGCAGCATCACGGACAGAGGATAGGAGGAGAATGGACAGACTGGTGAGGAGGGCCAGCTCTGTCCTGGGATGCCCTCTGGACTCAGTGGAGGTGGTGGGAAACGGGAGGATGATGGCTAAGCTGTCATCCCTGTTAAACAACACGTCCCACCCTCTACAGGACACTCTGACAGCTCTGGGCAGCTCCTTCAGTGAGCGGCTGCTCCATCCACGCTGTGTGAAGGAGAGGTACCGCAGGTCCTTCCTGCCTGCTGCTGTCAGACTACACAACAAACAAAATGCCCGCTAGTCTGCAGACAATGGACAGTGAACAATAAACAATAACACTATTTCACTTTCTTTTGCACTCCCTGAGATATTATATATATTTCTCATATGTATACTCTCAGGCATACTCCCTCTGTACTATGTACAAGGTTTACTTACAGTTATAGTTTTTATTTATCTTGGATTATTTTACCTTTTATTTTATTTTATTTTATTTTATTTTATCCTACATTCTGATTGTTTCCCACTATGTGTCTTCGCTGCTGTTATGCCGTGAATTTCCCCGCTGTGGGACTAATAAAGGAAATCTGAATCTGAATCTGAATCTGAACCAGAGAGATTATAAGGTCCACAATGGCAAAAAAACATAAATCAGTATAAAACTCTTTGTTTCATCTTGTTGACTTACATTTAATCAGATATTCCTTGTATGTATTTATATATGTAAAATATTTTTTGTTTCCACAGATTTTAGGCCTTTGACCTCGAGCCAAACCTGCTTCATTTGAGTATGAACGATTTGTTAAACTAAACTCATTTTTTTCTCAAAGTTCTGGTATAATATGGACACTTCACCCTTCAACTAAACCCAGGTTTAATCCACAGTATCTCAGTTAAAATCTGAAATAATCTCCCCCATATGAACAATTAAACGCGCCGGCTGTGGCAGATTCCTTTAGAATAAGAGCTGATGTTATTTACCCCGCAGTAGCGTTGTTTTCCTCGCTGTCGTCCAGGCGTGCTGGCGTTCAGCAGCTGACTGACTGTGGCCACTGCTGCCACCCTGACGCTCTGCAGGGCACGTTAACACAACACACACAAAGGTTGTTGTTACAGCAAAACGTATAAAGAGAGTTAATATGCAGCAGAGTTCATACAGTCATCAGGCAGCTGCAGTACTTTGGTAGTTTGGTATCTGCTGGATGTCTGAATGAACTCATTTATTTCAGGTTTTAAAGACCCTGCTGCTTCTTCAGCTGTTTAAAGTGACTTTTTTGTTTTGTTTTGTTTTTTACCTCTGTAGGCGTTTGGAGAGCGTAGCAGCGTGTTGGCGATCTGAGCTGCCACTGTCACGTTTTCAGCTGTCAGCTCTTCAGGTCTAGGAGGTCAGGATCTGAGTGCTGGTCGCCAGAGACTCTAAATCAGCCGGGCTGGTGAGCTGACAGGAAAGATGTCTGCTTTTATTCACTGTTTTATGAAGCTGGTACCTTCAGGATGTGCACATTCAGCCTCTTCTTCACTCTTTCCTGTAAAAACTCACATTTTGTTGGATGTCGCTGAGCGTCCTGTCACACTGAAGGACTTGTGGTTGAAGGTCAAAGCTTGGTGAGCTGTTCTTGATGGAGCATCTGGTGGAAGCCTGTGGTTTACCAGCTGAATGGAAACAGGTCAAAGTTAAAGTGGTGGTTCACCTGAAGGGTGGGTGTTAGAGCGACAGGTTGATGGAAGGAGGCAGTAAACTCACCACCGCTCGTTCCTTTTGCACAGATTTGCTCAGAATATGCAAACCAACCGATCGGCGTGCGTGGGAATTTAAATCCATCCAACTCTTGTGCTCTGCAGAAATTTTCTAAGACGGACAAAGGTCACAAAAAGAAGGTGGCTTCTGAAGATTTGGACAGTTAGTTTGTCTCAGAGAGGTCACATGTTTAAAAATATGAGGTTATCAGGGACTGGGACTTCATAGACGTTAGAGACAAAGAACAGAAAATTACTGCAGTTTGTGCTGATTTCTGAGCTTTAAAATCATTTGAAATAAAAAGTTTGATTTCCTTCTGTGCTGCCGTTAAAGCCGACTGACCTTGTGAGCAGCTCTCTCCGGTCCACTCATCAGGACAGATACAGACGCCGTTCAGAGACACCCCCCCATTATGACAGACCACAGGGGGGCTGGGTGGGAGGGACTGCAGGGGTAGTAGTAGGATCAGGAGTAGTAGTAGTATCTGCAGTACTAGTAGTAGGACTATCAGTAGTAGTAGTAGGATCAGCAGTAGTAGTTGTAGCACCAGTAATAGTAGTAGTAGTAGTAGTAGTAGTAGTAGTAGGATCAGGAGCACCAGTGTAGTAGTAGTAGGCAGGATCAGCAGTAGTTGTAGCAGTAGTTGTAGCACCAGTAATAGCATAGTAGTAGTAGGAGTAGGATCAGCAGTAGTTGTAGCACCAGTAATAGTAGTAGTAGTAGTAGTAGTAGTAGTAGTAGTGGTAGTAGTAGTAGTAGTAGTAGTAGGAGTAGGATCCAGTAATAGTAGTAGTAGGGATCAGCAGTAGTAGTAGCACCAGTAATAGTAGTAGTAGTAGTAGTAGGATCAGCAGTTAGTAGTAGTAGTAGTAGTAGGAGTAGGTAGTAGCATGTAGTAGTAGTAGTAGATGGTAGTAGCAGTAGTAGTAGTAGTAGTAGTAGTAGTAGTAGTAGTAGGACCAGCAGTAGTAGTAAGAGCACCAGTAGTAGTAATAGTAGTAGGACAGGTAGTATATTGTAACAGGAATAGTAGAAGGATCAGGAGAAGTAGTAATACCAGTAGTAGTAGTAGTAGACACAGGAGTAGTAGTAGTAGGAACAGGAATAGTAGTAGGAGGCTCAGGAGTAGTAGCAATAGGAACAGCAGTAGTAGTAGTAGTAGACACAGGAGTAGTAGTAGTAGAATCAAGAGTAGTAATAGGAACAGGAATAGTAGTAGGAGGCTCAGGAGTAGTAGCAATAGGAACAGCAGTAGTAGTAGTAGTAGTAGGAACAGCAGTCATAGTATTTGGAGCAACAGCAGTCGTAGTATTTGGAGCAACAGCAGTAGTAGTAGTTTGGAGCAACAGTAGTAGTAGAAGTTGTAAAGGGAACAGTAGTAGTAGTAAGAAGGACTGTAGTAGTGGCAGTAGTAGTCGGTATCGGGGACTCTGCGGTTGCGGTGGTTTGGTCGGTCATGGTGGATCCTGGTGGAGGAGTTGGAGCTGTGACAGTCTGAGCTCCGGCTGTGGAGGCGGCTAAAGGAACTGCTGAGGAGACACACGAGAGTTCAAATGAGCTTGTTGGTGAGCGTTCAGGCTGTTCACCAACTTTTAACCAAGACAAGAGGTTTCCAGAGACACCAGCACATCTGAGAGGCAGCTTTACCATGGTCACCATCTGATGTTAGCCTGTTAGCATGGTAAGATTAGCTCAGTGGTAAAGATTGGTAGTTACCCTAATAAATAACGCTAAATAATGTAACGCTAATTTGCTTAGTTAGCAAGTAAACTCAAAGTACAGCTGAGGCTGAAAAGGCTTTTTTGAAGTTTTTCCTGACCCGGTTCGAGGGTCTAAGGACAGAGGGTGTCACAACTGTACAGATTGTAAAGCCCTCTGAGGCAAACAATGTTTGTGATTTTGGGCTCTAAATAAATAAATTTGAAATTTGATTTGAATTTGAAGGTCATCAGTTCTGTTTTTGGTCATGAATGAAACTACTTGACACATCAACATGCTGACCGTTTTACTGTAGGACTGAATAATCATCCACAATTATCAAATAACTCACATTATTAATCTCTCAAAATGAATGATCAGAATCCCATAAAATGAAAAACGAGAAGCTTGAAAGACCAGAACATCAAACTGAATTAGACAAACAAATCATAAATGAGCCAACCTGAAGAAGGTATGAAGGCATCGAAGTCCTGAAAAATCTTAAAGTCTCGAGCACCAAAGATACTGAACTGAGTACAGTCTAATCTGTTCTAATCTTCGGAGAATCCCAAAGCTCTGTAAGGATATTTCAGCCGTGAGACTTGATAGTTTTTTATTATGATTATGATATTTTTAGTATTTCAGGTCAAAAAGGTCATTTCACCACTTCAATTTTCACTTTGAACAAACTGAACAGCCCAACAATACAACTCCCAAACACAAAGTCCTGTCGAAACGTCCAAAATAATAAACAAACTAAAGGTTTCTCACCCAAAGTGAAAACGAGCAAAATCCAAAAGTCCATGTTGATTTGCAGCTTCAGATCCAAGAGGCTGGAGTGTGTTTATTGTCCGGTTTATGAAATGTGCTCATGTTGTGGTTCTGTGGTGGAGGAAGTGTCAGCGGGATCTTATTCAGTTACTGTGAATCATAAAGAGCACCATTAAACCGTAAAACACAACACAGCCAGTCAAAGTTCTCTATTAAAGTCCACTTCGCACCTCCAAACATCTCACCTGTCAAAACCTTCCTGATCTTCAAACAAAGTCTGTTGTTTCCAGCTGACGTCTGTTCATTATTTTTCATCACATCGTCTGTAAAATTTGACTTTTTAATACATTAATCTCCTTTTTTAAGTCACCTGTATGAAAGCTGCTCTATTAATAAACTTTATGATGATTTACTGAGTCGAGGTGGAACCAAACTAAAAGAACAACCACAGATCAGCGAAAGACAAATAACAGTAAATTCCTGTGACTTGTAAATCTTCAGCTTCTTTAAAGGTTTATTGCTGATTTATTTGAAAAATATAATCAGTCATTAAAAAAAGGAAATGTCTCAGCCACCGACAGTAAAACAATCACATGATCAGAAAAGTCACGTCTGTGCAATTCACTGCTGATTTATGATATCTGTCCTAAAACCTATGAATGTGATTCAGCTTTTGAAATAACAGCAGTAATAGCGGCTAACATGCTAACATGCAAGTAAAATGTACCAAACATGGCTGAAAACACCAAACGGAGCATGTTTTGTTTTTGTTGTTGTTGTTGTTTTTTACCACAGGGGGCAGCACTGAGACCATTTCAGCAGCAGAGGGAGACTCCACGAGTGACACAGCACACGTATGAAAGAAAAGGACATTTTATCATTAGATACAGTGATTTATGTGAATAGAGTTATCACAGCACGGTTACACATGAATAATAATGACTGCAGGATGTTTGCATCCAGTAATTAGCATGTTAGCATGTTTTCTCAGTACATGAAGTTTTAGCATGTAATAATTAACACGTCAGCATTTTAACACGCTGCTTTACAAACAGGACTTCTTCAACGAGCCACACTGAGATGAGATTGTAAAGTTATGTCTCATCGTGTTTAAGTGTCATGTCTGTCTTGTGTCTATTTCCTGTTCTGGCGTGTCTGTTTTATTTTGAAATATTAACTTTCCCTCTCGTTTCAGGTCCCTTCCTGCCATTGTGTGTTTCCCTTGACTTGTGTGATTGTCTGCCCCGATTGTTTCCCTGTTTTTCCACCTGTTTCCACCTGTTCCCCATTACCTTCAACGAGCCACACTGAGATGAATTGTAAAGTTTGTGTTGATTTTAAAGAGGAAACATGATAAATTAAGTTTGGATCAGAAAGTGTGAGCAGCTCCTGAAGCCCCTCAGAGGAGAAACTGAGCAAAGACACCAAACAGATGACACATGACACATGACACATTAAAAAAAAAAAACATGTCCTGAGTCAACAGCGAGGCGGACCGATCATTTGTCCACTGAGCCAATCAGCTGTCAGAGATCCAGCTGATCACTGATTAACTGTTCGCTGTCTGCCACAGTTCGTCTTCACGTGATGAAACTTCCTCAAATATTTAACCCCGACGGTGCCTCCACAGCCGCCTGAGTTTGATTTATGTCGAGCTTAAAGAGGTGACAAAGGTTTCAGGAAGGAAACACAGCAATCGGTCGCTGTTTCTCAACAATCAAACGAATCTGAGCTGGAATCAGTCGTTTCTCTTTGAGCTGCTCTCTCACTTCTACTCTTCACATGTGAGGGTGTTATAAACAGTGAAGCTCACGATAAAAACTCTTCATCAAACCAGCCCTCTCTTCAGCACAGACCAAACACAAACAAACTTCATGCATTTGTTCTCGTTTTCTCTCTGTGTTCTTTCTTTAAAGATCCTCGATAAAGAGGAAGAATGTCCTCCTCTCTCTGCAGACAAACTCTGAAGCCGGTTCACCTCTCAGACCCTGAACTTTGACCTCTGACCTTTCAAAGAGATTGATTTTCTGTGTGTGATGATCAGCAGATGATCACAAATAAACAACGTGAATGAAACACGAATATTCTGTGTGAGTGTGTGTGTGTGTGTGTGTGAGTGTGTGTGTGTGAGTGTGTGTGTGTGTGTGTGTGTGTCTGAGAGTGTGTGTGTGAGTGTGTGTGTGTGTGTGTGTGTGTGTGTGAGTGTGAGTGTGTGTGTGTGTGTGTGTGTGTGTGTGTGTGTGTGTGTGTGTGTGTGTGTGTGTGTGTGTGTGTGTGTGTGTGTGTGTGTGTCTGTGTGTGTTTGTGTGTGTGTGTGTGTTGGGGGGGTCTCTGTCGGTGCTGCTGGTGTCTCTTCAGTGTTGATAACCTGTGCAGAGGAGTCGTGTAATCATTGACTGCAGGCCTGTTAATGATTGAAGCAGTTTAAAGAACATGCTGGGGGGTGAGTGTGAGTGTTTTATTTTTTGGGGGGGGTTTGGAGCTGCAGACTGAGAGTTTGGACTCTTTGCTTCAGTCTGCAGGCACCATGGCTCGTCTGGTGGAGTGTGTCCCCAACTTCTCTGAAGGTCGAAACAAAGAGGTCTGTTCACTCTCAAACTTCTTTCTAATCGTACTCAAACTGTGATAAACAGGTTATAACAGGTTATGATGCAGATATGAGGACGTTATTCATGTACAGTTAATTTAAGTTATTACACTTTCACTGTCTGTTTCTAACACATCACAAAATGAGTCATTATAGAGTCTTATTATTTATTTCATGTATTTATTTTTATTTTCATCCTGACTCCGAACTGTTGCGACTCTTTTTTAAAGGTCAAAATCCTCAGCGAGGCACAGTCACCCTCTTTCTGTTTTATCTGCGTGAGGTGAGGTTGACGTTAGGTTACAATGTGACACAAAGTGCAGGTGTGATGGTCGATGTGGTTTCTCTGCTGTCTCAGGTGATCGATGCGATCTCAGCAGCCATCTCCGGCTCCTCCGGCTGCAGCCTGCTGGACGTCGACCCCGGAGCCTCCACCAATCGGACCGTCTACACCTTCGTGGGCTCTCCGGAGGCCGTCGTGGAGGGAGCGCTCAACGCCGCCCGGCAGGCCTTCAGCCTCATCGACATGAGCAAACACTCAGGTGAGCGGCCACCTGCGGCGGCAGGAAGCAGGAAGTGAGACAGGAGAAAGCTGACGTCTGTTTCCTGTTCAGGTGAGCACCCTCGGACCGGAGCGATGGACGTTTGTCCCTTCATCCCCGTCCAGAACGTCTCCATGGACGACTGCGTTCGCTGTGCCAACGAGTTCGGACAGAAACTGGCAGACATGCTGCACGTGCCGTGCGGTGAGGCGCCATTTTACTGTTTATAAACGTGATCAGTCCACACAGGAAGTTACTGATTAATGTCTCTGCATCCGTGTTTTTACATCAGTGTATCTGTATGGAGAAGCAGCTCGGAAAGAAACCAGGAGAAGTCTGCCGTCTGTCCGAGCCGGAGAGTACGAAGCTTTACCTGAGAAGGTGAGACGCCAGCAGCCAATCAGAGTCCTGCTGGATTAACCACCACCAATCATTAATTCATCTAAAACGAGAGGAGAGAGAAAAACTGTAAGAAAAGCTGTAAGACAAGATGCCTCAGGGCATTGTGGGAAATGTGGGAAAACAGTAAAACAACCTCCAAAAAAAATCTGAAGAAGCTCTGTTTCCTTCTTTCAGTTGAAGAGTGATGATTGGTCCCCTGACTTTGGCCCCGCCCAGTTCGTGCCGTCCTGGGGTGCCACGGTAACCGGCGCTCGCAAGTTCCTGATCGCCTACAACGTGAACCTGATCAGCACCAAGGAGCAGGCCCATCGTATCGCTCTGAACATCAGGGAGCAGGGCCGAGGGAAAGGCCAGGTGCATGCTGGGAGCCTGTCTGCCAACTAACTAACTAATGAAATGACTGTTTTCATCTGAAGTCACTTTTTATTTCAGTGTTTTTATTTCAGTGATAAATCTTCACATTCTGAAATAATCAGGCCTCAAACTCCCCTCAATACAAAACTCACTTCACTGCTTTACTATAAACTATTATACAGTTACTTTACTGCATCACTACAAACCTTTTAGTTTCTTTCTGATTTGTTTAATATTTTGTTAATATCTACTTACTTTCTGTTTCATCACTATAGAACATATTTCCTTATTTCTTTACTCACTTGCTCCTCACTAACAAACTGCTGACTTCTGAATTATTGTAGCCTCTTTCTTTATTCACTCCTTGTTTAGAACTGAATGTTTACTCCCTCACTGCTAACTCATCATCAGTTCATCCTGATCAGAAATCATAAATATGTGACTTTAACTCTGTTTAAAGATGTGGAAGCTTTATTGTTCGTGTTTAAAGGATAAAATAATGTTTAAAAGGAGGTTTATAGGAGTCACATTTGGAGAAGTCCCTCTTTAAGATGTAAAACGACCAGTTCAGATGATCAGTAATCAATAATTGATCAGACCGGCCTCTAACGGGCTCTCCTGGTTGTGGCAGCCCGGCCTGCTGCAGAAGGTGCAGGCGATGGGCTGGTACCTGGACGAGGCCAACCTGGCTCAGGTGTCCACCAACATCCTGGACTTCGAGCTGACCCCCCTCCACAAAGTGTACGAGGAGATCTGCAGGGACGCCGAGGTCAGAGGTCAACACACACGCGTATAATTGATCATGTATTATTGATCGTTTGTTGCTGATGGCCTGGTGCCGTGTTCAGGACCTGAAGCTGCCCATGGTCGGCTCTCAGATCGTCGGTCTGATCCCCCTGAAGGCTCTGCTGGACTCTGCTGACTTTTTCATCCGCAGAGACGGACTGTTCATCGTGGAGGAGGAGCACAAAGTCCGGCTGGTCAGAGACGTGTTTTTATAACCTCACGACATCAGCAGCTTTACGTGACAAACATGTGACGTCTGTTTGTGTTTGTTTGTTTCTTCGTGTTTGTTTGTTTGTGCGTCATCAGGTGATCAGTAAACTTGGCCTCGACTCTCTCGGTCCGTTCAACCCGAAGGAGAGAATCATCGAGTGAGTTTATACTTCATACGTAGATGCACATTTTTTCGACCGTTTAACTTTATTTATTTGTCACGTAGAGACAAACAGAGAAAAGCCGTTTGAAGGTGGTGACCTCAGATATCGGTAGGATTGTTGACTTTGATGTTTGACGTGTAGAAGTTGGTCCTTTTGTCACACAGACTTTGAGTGATGAACATTTGAAGTGATTCCCATGGTCATGGCTCTTCAGCGGTGAAGTTGTCTGATACCTGTGCAGGTACATGGTGAGGTCACAGGAGGACGGCCGGCTGGCGTCTCTGTCTCTGCAGGACTTTGTTCGGAGCGTCGGAGCTCGGACGGCGGCTCCTGGTGGAGGATCAGTGTCTGCTGCCATCGCTGCTCTGGTAGGAACAAACTTGTGAAGTCTCCATCGCTGGTCTCCACACAGAAAGCTGTGAGGTGTGTTTGCCTGCAGGGGGCGGCGCTGGGTGCCATGGTGGGTCAGATGACGTACGGGAAGAGGCAGTTTGAGAACCTGGACGGGGTCATGAGGAGGCTGATTCCTCCGTTTCATCAGGCCATGAACGAGCTGCTGCTCATGGTGGACGCAGACTCGACGGCCTTCAACAGCTACATGGTGAGGGGGGGCGCCGCGAGACCTGAAGACCACCAGCAGGTTTACAGCAGGTGGTCCTGGTTTACTGCAGGACTCGCTGCAAGTTTCTTCTATAAACAGTAGTCTCTGTGAAAAGGGAGATAAAAATGCTGCAGCTGCAGAGTCCAAAGATGACACAAAACAACCAGAACACACAAACTTCATGTTTTTAGAAGTGCAGAGTTCAGTCACAGGTGGAAATAAATCTTTAAAGTTTCAACATTTGGAAACTTTATGATGTTTTCTTTGTTTCAGGTGGCGCTGAAAATGCCGAAGACCACAGCAGAGGAAATAAAGAGGTGATATTTAAAATCTGTTAAACATTTGAATCAAACTTATGATTTCACTCTTTAAATCCACAGCGGAGCATTAAAATTTGATTTTGAGTGTCAGCACAGAAAAAAATTCTGAAATATGGAAGAAAAAGAAAGTTTGAGCTGGTTTCAGATCATTTTTTTGTATTTTAATTTGTTTTTATTTTGCTTCTCTTCAGTTTCTCTCAGCAACTTTTTCTTATTGATCACTGATTTGTTATTATTTCTGTTTTGTGTCTTACTGAGTTTGATTTGTCATTTGAACCCTGCGCTTTGTCTGTCAGGCGGGAGGCTGCGATGCAGGCGGGGCTGCAGCGAGCGGTGGGCGTCCCGCTGGCTCTGTCTGAGAGGATCAGCGTCCTCTGGCCTTACCTGAAGGAAATGGTCGTCTACGGAAACATCGCCTGCACGTCGGACGCTCAGGTGACACAAACACTGATTCAGGATCAGAGTCTCTGTTTTTATTTCATTTCTCCTTTTTATTGAACCAATAAGGAAGACAACAAGATCTGCACACCTAAAACATTAAAATACCAACTTACATTCAACACACAGAACACAAATCATCTTCTGTTCATTTCATAATAATCTCATGATTACATTCATTATAATGTCGAATCATTTTATCATCAGCATCATTAAGAGAAAAATGTGTCATAAAAAACTAAAACTTTCTCATTTTAACTCATTAAAACAGAATTACAAGAAGTTATTTTATAGGAGATAAATGTTTCTCTATTAAGAGAAAAGTCATAATTATCAGATCTGTATCTTATAATGAGGAGAAGTAATTATGACAATCAGTATGATTATAACACATAATACAAGATCTGTAGCTCCTAATTATTAAAATACAGGATGCTGAATGACGTTTGTAATATGCAGGATGTGTGGCCATTTGACTTTAAAAAATTAATATATTAATATAAACACAAAGATCTGTTCAATGACTTTGTTTTTACATAAATAAAAGTTCAAACGACCTTTAAATGACATTGTGCTGGTGTGTGTGTGTGTGTGTGTGTATTCAGGTGGCAGCTAAAGCTCTGGAGGCGGCAGTGTTCGGTGCGTATTACAACGTCATCATCAACCTCAAAGACATCACAGACGACGGCTTCAGGATGGCCGTGAGTGTTTCCTGTTCAAACGAGCAGAGTTCAGGATTTCGATAATAATTAGTAACATTAATAATCACGTTTTCATTTGTGTCACCTGAAACTAACAGTCGTCTCGTTAGCTTTGAATGAGCCGACAGAGGGCCTTTAACGTTTTTACGTGGAGATCTGCAGCCTCACCACTAGATGGCTCTGAGTCCTGCACACTGGTCCTGTGAGTGTTGTGTGTTCGAGTCCTGAATCTCTGCTTTGTGGTTCTTTCGTTGTTTCGCTGCAGACTCGGACGAGAGCGTCGGAGCTGCTGCAGGAAGCGAAGGAGAGCGCCGCCGCCGTCCTCCGGGCCGCCGAGGAGAGAAAGTGAAAGTAAAGAAGCCGAATGTGGAGCAGAGACCTCCACGAACATCTGATGGTTCGACGACCTTTAACCTCCGAGTCTGAAGCTCTGTGATTGGACGGTTCTTACAGTTTCCTCACTGTATAAATATTTCTCTGTCATTGAACCTTGAAAACGTCATCTCGTAGCTTCATGTGTCTTTATTTCAGTCCTGACTGAACCAGTTTCAGTCAGTGTTTGTAGAGTCTCTGTGAGTCTGTCTGCATCTTTAGCTCAGTTTAACATTTAAAGCCTCACTTCAGCTCAGGCTAACCTTCACTTTAATCATCCTCTGTCAGCAAATGATGAAACCGTATCATCACCCAAAAGGTTTCTCTGCAGAACGTCTCCTTTCTACCAGGCCATGAAAGATTTTCATAAAGAAAAACCTTCCAGTGAATTCAGAACATCTTTTAGAAATTCTGTTCTGTTGTGTCTTGTTTCAAACTAACTTTTGAAACAAGCAGGTTTAAAAAAAATCTTCAGGTCTCCTCAGCATTGATTATGATGTGCTGCAGAGATGATGAGTGAGGTGATCATAATGAATTATTATCATCCACAATGCTCTGGTTTTGTTTTTCTTTGCTTCACTCTCTTTGTTTTGGTCCTGGTGAATTTCTCCTGAAGCAGAAGGACAGACAGACATTTTTATTCTTCACAACTTTTCACATCATACAAAGTCAGAAGACAGACACAATTTCTCTGTAGGTTTAAGATGCTAAATGAGGAAGTGAAGCTGAATATAGGATCAGCAGTATTACGTGTTTAAATTGCAGAGTCATGATAAAGCTGCCCTTCGTTTTTTGACTGGTAACAGCAGAAAAATCAACTCCAGTAATGAGAGCAGATTCTCTTGAGTGTCCGGCTTAATTAACATCAACATATGTTCTGACTCATTGTCAAGGTTACCATCATGGATCATAAACCATCATTAATCTAAATGTGACAATAACTAGGATATCGAAGCTCGTCTTCATATTTTTAAATGACAGATATTTCAACATCCTCAGTTCTTCTGAGCAGCTGGTCTCCATCACAAACGTCACAGTAAAATACACTTTTTAAATAATGATATATATGTGCACATACATTGAGTATATACAGAGGGGTGACAAATAAATAATTAAATAAATGGGTGAACAAACATCACCAATGCAGAAGCTTCCCATCATGCTCTGTGACGCGTTGAAAGATTTGTTAAGAGGAAAAGATCAGTCTTTGTTAAACTAAAGTACAGACATGTCCATGTCATCTGGATGAAGAACACACTTTACATGAATGGACAGCTGGTATCTCAGCCCCGGCGGATGAAGACGTTTTGGTGTGAAGGAAGCTGAACAGGATCATGTTGTTGGTGGTTGATGCAGAGTGAACATCTTTGTGCTGTGTGACTTACAGATACACGACTTCGGGGATCAGTTTAGGAGCTGTAATTAAGATGGATTATGACTTTTAAAAATGTCATTTTCATCACATACTCTTGTCCTACATTTCTCTGAGACCAGAGGTTCCCACTATTTCAACAGTTTGAGTGTTTAGTCTTCATGTCCACGGTTTTCATCACAAAAATCTGACTATGAATGGACAGAGGGGAGACTCAGTGTTTGAGGAATATAAGATCCATGTTGATGAGACACTCAGAGTCTCAATAATGTCAAAAGATAAACTGACTGTGAAACACAAAAGCTGTTCATAGTAAAGGATTCATGAACTCCTCTTATTACTCTTTGTCTTACTTCTGTTTGAGGGATAATCCTGCTCTAAGGTGAGCACTGACCTCTGACCTCTCAGTAGTTATCAGTACCAACAGTTGATGTTTTTCTTGTATTACTCCTGCTCAGTGGTCAGCTCTGGTCTTCATCTTACTGTCCTCAGAAAAAGATCTGGATGTGTTTGACCTGAAGAAATACTCTGCTTCAGAGGAGGCTCTTCTGAGGCTGCTGCCAGTGGTCAAAGCCTCCAACAAAGCTCTGTAAGTGAGATTTATTAATGATTAAATACTCAAACGGAGCAAATTTAAATAAGTTTCAAACAACTTTTCTTGTTTCCTGTTTGTTGTCTCTCCAGACTGAATGCCTGTAAACTCTCAGTGTCAGGCAGTGGAAAAGACTCAAAAGCAGACTTAAAGGCAATGGTCAATATAGTCTTTTAATGTGAGTAATAACGGGGACAGGCAGGGAAGCAGAGGTACCAAGAGGGGCTAGGCAGAAGGCAGACCAGGGGCAGGCTGAGGTCGTACGTCCAGAGTGGGCAGAATAGCAGAGGTACCGGCAAGGCAAAAATCAAAATCTGAAAAACAGGGCAAAACAAGACGTGAAACAATGGCTTGAAAGATGGGAAAAACACAAGACAATCTGGCAAAAACTAGAAGGAGAATGAGGCTTAAAAAGGGAGTGTGGCTGGCTAGATCAGCAGATTGCAAACTGATAGCAGGTGGTGATGATTCAGGCAGGTAACAGCTGAGGAAGCCACGCCCCCACAGCAGGAGCACCAGGTGAGACTGTGGCTCTTTTCCATCACACAGTTCCAGCACTACTCACCTCGACTCGACTCAGTTTCATTCGTTTTCCATTACAACAGAGTACCACCTCAGCGTGGGTGGGGAATCGTCATAGCAACCGCGGCGAGTTGAACCGAAACTCCAGCGACGTCATTTGTTATGCGACACAAACACGAAACGACTACGGAGCAATGGAGGCCACCAGACGGAAAGAAATGTCTGCAGCCTCGTCGTTGCTCCGCATGGGGTTGATTTCTGTGCAGCCATCTCTGATCGTGTTCGTTGTTGTTATTGTGTTTTAAAAATGGCGCGGTTGACTCTTATGAACGAGTCGCTCTCCCTGACTCATCTAGTGACGTCAGGCCCTGGCCAATCAGTGGCCTGCTGTCTGCCGACGTCACATTTTCGGCTCGACTCAGCTCGCTTGGAACCCCAGCCGAAGTAGGTACTTTTCGAAAGTACCTGGTACCAGGTACTAATACATAATGGAAACGCGTACAAACCAAGGCGAGTCGAGTTGAGCCGAGTAGGTACTAGTGGAAAAGGGCCATAACTCTTGGTTGAGCCGTTCGGTCTGCCCATTGAACTGCAGGTGGTAGCCGGAAGACATGCTGATGGTGGCACCAAGGAGATAGCAAAACTCCTTCTAAAAATGAGAGATGAACTGCGGTCGGAAACAATGTCACTAGGAAAACCATGGATTCTGAACACATGATTCATCATGACCTCTGCCGTCTCCTTAACAGAGGGTAACTTGGTAAGTGGAATGAAATGTGCCATTTTAGAGAATCGGTTGACCACTGTCAGGATGGTTGTGTTACCTTTGGAAGATGGCAGTCTGGTCACAAAGTCCATGAAGACTGTGGGACCCATGCAGGCCCATTTAGGCCCGAGGCAAGGCCTTCTAGCAGGCACAGACTAGACAGGCCACCACAAACTTGGAAACTTCCCTTTCCATAGCTGGCCACCAGAACCATTGCCCGATCACTAACATTGTTCACTTGACACCCGGATGGCATGTGAGCATGGATGTGTGAATCCAGTGGATTACCTTTTAGCGTAATGACACAGGGACAAACAATTACGTGGACACCCACTAGGTACTACAACATTAGCCTGCTTCACATCTGATTCTATTTGCCACAAAACTGCTCCAACCACACGATTCAGTGGAAGGACTGTTTCTGGTTCTTTAGCAATGGGTTCAGGGTCATGAAGGCCGAACAGAGCATCTGGTTTGTGGTTTTGTGAACCAGGGTGAAAATACAGTGTGAACCAGAACCTGTTGAAGAACAGACTCCATCTGGCCTGGTGAGAATTGAATTTCTTGGCTTTCCTTCTTATGATCTATCCAAACTAAGAAAGGATACTCTGCCCCCTCCAACCAGTGTCTCCACTCCTCAAGTGCAGCCTTGACAGCTAGCAGTTCTTGGTTTCACACATCATAATTATTTTCTGCAGGATTCAACTTATGCGAGAGATAAGCGCAGGGGTGCATTCTGTTGTCCTCCGTAGATCTCTGGGACAGCACAGCCCCAAGGCCCTTGTTGGATGCATCAACCTCAACCTCAAGTTGTCAATAGGGGTCAGAAACAGTGAGTACAGTACTGACTGTGGAAGGCTTTCTCAGCCTAGGGAGCCCACTGAAATGGCACCTTGGAAGAGGTGAGACCATGCAGGGGTCTCGCAACAGTACTAAAGTTGCATATGAACTTTCTGTAAAAATTTTCAAACCCCAGGAGTAGGCCAATTGGCCACCGCACTGACCTTAGAGAGGTCCATTTGTACCCGGTTGGCAGTGATGATGTAGTCCAGAAACGAGACAGAGGTTGCATGACAGTCGCATGGCAAGTGTACTTTATGGGTCTCAGGACCTTGTGAGAAAATCAAAATGTCGTTGAGATACACAAAGATAAAGACATTCAAAAACTTTCGCAACACATCTATCACTAAAGTCTGAAAGACAGCTGGAGCATTGCAAAAACCAAAGGGCATGACAAGATACTCATAATGTCCACTAGGAGTGTTGAACCTCATCTTTCATTTGTCTCCTTTCCTTATCCAAATGAAGTGGTAGGCATTTCAGAAATCTAACTTGGTGAACACTTTGGCTTTTTTAAGTAGTTCAAAGGCAGAGGAGATTAAAGGAAGTGGGTAATTCTCGTGAAAACTTCTCCAGAGAGACCAGACATAGAGGCAGAGGAGCAGCAGGTGAGCGAGGACTTGCTGTAGTAGGTCTCCTAAGTGATTTGCTTGAGAGGTGACCGACGCTTGAAATTCCACCTGGCGCTCGGTGAGGTCCTTCACCCCATGGATCACAGTGCTTAATTGCACCTCATGCTAATGAATCTTGGTTCCATGTGCAGAGAGGGCAGTTTGGTGTTCCTTTGGGTTGGTTGAATCCATATTTGGCCAGTTCATTCTGTAACGACCTTGACACAAGATGCTGGACTCAAATACATGACAGACCAGGATCAGTGATGAACAAAAATACTTTAATGTGTCCAAACTAAAAGGCGCTCAAAAGACACTTACTTGGAGAAAAAAAGTGCAAACAAAGGTAGCTCTCTAAGAAGATAAAGCACAAACCATGGGCGTGTAACACAAGGAAACATGAACATATGCTGTAGGCTTGACAGGCAATCACGACACTGAACAAGATGAACTGGCACAGGACAAAGGGAGACAAGGAATATTTATACATGATGTAAGGGGAAACAGGTGCGACTAATCAGGAGCAGGGTAGACAATCACACTAAGGGAAAACACATCAAAAGGCAGGAAGTGGGGATCTGAAACGAGAGGGAAAGGTGAGTACAAAATAAAAGAGAAGTGCAAGACGAGACTAGACATGACTGACCTCAACTAAAACATAAAGTACACATGACAAGACTAAACATGAAACAAAATTAAGGCATGACAGCAACACTTGAATATGAAAAACTAACAAACATGATGAGACACAACACTCATTTCCCTTTTGGCTCTCATGGCCCTGCTCAGGGACTGTGACAATCAGGAGGAGAACACGAGTTGGCTGCTATAACAAAGTGATTTATTAGCAGGAAAACAATAATCAAATAAATAACAGTTGACAAACAAACAAACAAAAGGGGTTGCCATGCCGATCAGAGCCTGGGAGTATCAGAGAGAGCCCACAAGAAAGCACAAATGGGGCAGTGGAGAGGTATTTACACTGAGAGCTCACCAGGCCCAGGTGTAACTCCTTCCCCTGATGACCCTCAAGCTGGAATGGAGCTCCTGCAAAAATAACAG
Organism: Scortum barcoo; assembly: GCA_023238725.1. Classification (NCBI taxonomy): domain Eukaryota; kingdom Metazoa; phylum Chordata; class Actinopteri; order Centrarchiformes; family Terapontidae; genus Scortum; species Scortum barcoo. The sequence goes on along the minus strand of CM041541.1, from coordinate 14,325,481 downwards.
AGAAACCCAACAGAAACCCTCAGAGAGAGAGATACTTACTGGCCAGGTGGAGGGGTCATAACAGCAAAGTGTGCAGTTGATGAAATTGCAGAAAGAGAAAAGAAAGCCAAATATTTTGCAGTAATCATGGACTGCACTCCAGACCTCAGTCACAAGGAGCAGCTATCAATGGTGCCACAAATTGTAAACTGTGAGACCTCAAAAGGTGTCTCCATTCATGAGCACGTTGATGGTTTTCTTCCAAAGCTGTTAGCTGTTATCAGCTTCCTGAAACTATGAGTATGCCACAGAGAAATGGGATGCAGATGTTTCAACAGCTGGAAGTGTCTGCCAGGAGATGCAGAGATGGCCCTTTGTGGTAAGTCCTCTGTGTTGTACAATGTGTTGTTCCAGATTAATAAAGTGATAGTTTTAGTTTTTTTTTTTTTTCTCCATCTTATAGACACAGCCCATGTCACATTAAAGGGGAGATTTTCACATATGGAAACCCTCTCTCTCTCTCTCTCCTATATATATATATATATATATATATATATATATATATATATACACACACACACACACACACACACACACACACACACACACATATTGGTGATCCCTTTCAGCTTGTGCAGGTGACGGAATTTATGCTGCAGGGTATCCATGTCTTTTCTAGCTCTGGGGTCAATGTGTGTTGAGATTGTACACTGTCCTGCCTCCTTATATCCTGTAGAGGGTTGTGGAGGAGGTGAGATTAAGAAAAAAGTACTTTTCTCACTGAGACATTGCGCACCCATCCCCTGCAAGTATGAAACAGGGATGTAATGCTTTCTCCCGCAGAACACATCTGGTCCTCTCATATCAGATACGGGATGGTGAGCATCGAATGAAATACACCGCACTCTGAATTGAAGCATTCCAAGACAAAGTCCTTCGGATGGTCTGATCCATTATACTGGACACTGGGTCTGAAGTACGTACGACCCGAGGCTCAGCTGTGAGATTGCCAGACGGCAGTGGGAAAAGACTCGTTGTACAGAAAGCCGCTGGTTTCATTTGGGGTCTCCACTCTCATCCATTTAGCAGGCTCATTGTATTTTTCGTCTGCCTGCCAAAAACATGGATCGGACATCAACCCGCACAGCACTGCCCAGTCATTGAAGGATAAGGCCACAAAGTCAGGTAAGAATGATTCCTTTTCTCCTGACCCAGTAAAAGTATAACTCTGAGGTTTCATACTTGAACTCGTAGCCCCAGGATCCTTCCAGTCCCCACAGACTCGGAGACCATTCCTTTTTCAGCACAGCTCTGCGTTCTGCCTGTCTGTCTGGGTTCTGCCTGCCGTGGCTCCCTGTGGCTTTGAAAAAAAAAATAATGTGAATAAATAATGGCTATATAATTTAATTTAATTTAAATTTGTTTTATTTTAGTTAGTTTCTTCAATGTAATTCTAATTTTGTAGATTGAGGTGATCTTGTAAAAACGTGTTTTAATAAAAAATATATATAATATATATATAAACATGCGTCACCTGCTGCTGCCAAGCAAGTTACCTTCTTTAAACCTTTTGACCCTTAGACAGAAAAAAACAATACAAGTGTCTGATGACAATTGAATGTTTAATGTAACATGGAGAGATTCATTTGTTTTCACTGCTGACGAGGCTAGTTAACCTGCATGCCTTATGTGCATAGATCAAAGATCAAAGTGACGTCTTACAGTCCTAATATGGGGACACTGTGCAGTGAAGTTCAGGAGCACAAATCACATTAACCATGTGAAAGAAATCATTTAATGGCTATTATTTTAGCAAATATATTGTGCAAAAGAGCCTCCCAAACGTTAGCTCAGGTTGATGCTACAGATTTATTCGGAACCATACACTGTTACTGTGGGCCGTAACCACACCAAAACAACAAAAGCCCGGCTTCAGTAACTCACACACATACATGTATAGCTCTAACTTCACATGCCATCCGCTCTCTCGCTTCGCTCCCACACCCTAACTTGGGGCACGAAGGTGACTCTCGACCAATCAGGGACCACTCTCCCACACACTTACAGACTGTCACGACCCGGCTCTGAAGCCGCAACAAAGAAGAGGGAGATGAAGGTTGGAGGCAAAAATTCACTTATTTATTTAACTCCAGTGAATACAAATTACTGAAAACATAATCAACAAAGAGAAGGGCATGTGATGATCAGAAAGGTCAGTGGGGAAGGTGCGTGTATTCAAGATTCAAGAGACTTTGTCATTATGTTTTCACATGATGAAATTAAAATTGATGACTTCCAGCTTCAAACATAAATATATGTAAAAAAATATATACACAAACATCCAAAGTTGCAGCAGCAATGTACAATGGGGGAGTGGGTGGATGAAAACTGCCTTTAACTTGACGTGGTTAAAGTCTCCGGCCACGATCACAGCTGCCTCTGGATTGTTGTTCCATCTGCAGACTGATCATGCCAGTACAGCTCCTCCAGTGCTAGCATTTAGCATTAGCTCGCGGTGATATGTAGACGGCTCTGCCTCTGTGTTTCTCTGAGACTGCAGTCCTGTCCACCCGGAGAAGAGAGCGCCCCCCAACTCCACTGCTGGGTCTGGGATGTTGTTATCCAGCCAGGTCTCGGTAACGATCGCCACACAGCTGTCGATCTTTGCAGAAACGATCTTCAGCTTAATCTCGTCCATTTTGTTGACGAGTGAACTGGTGTTTATGAGGAAGAGACTGGGAAGAGCCGGTTTGTATGGGTTAGCTTGTAGCCTAGCATGCAGGCCGCCCCTCCTGCCCCACTTTTGTTTGCGATGCCTCTTCTGTCTCCTTGGCAACAGAGGGGATCGGATCGTGAAAGCCTCGGTGGTCCGCTGAATCTCCGATGGCACAAAATCCCCGGAAACGCTCGCCGGTGTGCACTTTCCCCAATCTCCAACAAAGCGTGTTGAATGGCTGAAAGCAAAATGATGCTCAGCAGAGCCAGTCAGGTGGGGTTTTTGTAGCTGAGCACACCCTGGGCCCAGGTGTGCCCAACTAGAGTGATCAGACTCCGCCTGGTACCTGCTGCGCTATAAATACAAACAAAACATGATGAGCATCGCAATCTTATTTTAAATAGGCCAGTCACACCCCCCCTCCATAAGAGCGGGGTCCCGAAGGGAACTCCGGCACAAATTACCATAACTAGAACTGAAACTACTATTGTCCCCACAACAAGGCCTAAACCCAGAACCCCTACGTTACCAACTTTTGAAAAAACAATGATCAAAGGTGGACTAGTGGGCTTCTCCAGCAGTCCAGTATCTTTTGCCAACAGCTCCCACCTCAGCAACCCAGCAACCAGCTCCCTTCACATAATGAATGTCCAGGCAATATGCCTGCAAAAACAGTGACCACCTGATCCAACCTCTGGTTTGGACTCTGCAATGAGTTGAGAAAAGTTAACCAGTGGTGTACTACCGCCACCAACATATATGTCAAGATGTTGCAAAGCCAGAATTAATGCTAGAGCTTCTTTTACAATAACTGAATAATTCAGCTGACACACATTAAATTTTTTGAGAAGAAACTCACAGGCTTGTCAATCCCCAGGTCATCAGATTGCATGAGAACAGCCCCAGCACCGACATAGCTGGCATCTACATAGAGCTTATATGATCTGTCGAAACGCGGGGCAGCCAACACAGGAGCAGAGCAGAGAAGGATTTTTATTTGTTTAAATGCTTTTGACAGACCAGAGACCAGACAAACTTAGTCTTTCCCTTCAACAAATCAGTGAGTGGTGCCACAACCGTTGAGAAGTTTCTGCAGAAACTCCTGTAATAGTCAATGAGGCAGAGGAAATGCATCAGCTCTTTTTTTTGTGGTTGGAACTGGATACTGCTCTACAGCCTGCACTTTTGCATCAATGGGACACACTTCTCCCTGTCCGACCACTCGGCCGAGGTAGGTCACGGTTGCCCTGGCAAACTCACATTTTGCAAGGTTAACCGTGAGCCAACCGGGTGAATAACTCCCGGATACGTTCCAGATGAGTTTCCCATGTGTCAGAGTAAATCACCATGTCATCCAAATAAACAGCACACCCCTGTAAGTCACCAACAACGCGATTCATGAGACGCTGAAATGTTGCTGGCGCATTCCGGAGCCCAAAAGGCATCACAGTGTATGAATAGAGGCCAGTCGGTGTTATAAAAGCAGCACTCTCACATGCCCGCGGGGACAAGGGAACCCCTTTAACAGATCAAATTTGCTGACAAATGTTGCAGAGCAAACCTGATCTATACAGTCTTCTATCCTGGGAAGTGGAAAGGAGACAGGTTTAGTGACATTATTCACTTTACGGAAGTCAGAACAAAAACGCTGGTGTATTGTCTGACTTTTGGAACAAGCAGGCATGGTGAGGACCAACTGGAATAACAGGGCTCAGCAATACCATTTTCCAGCATATAACTTACTTCTGCATCCAGGTACTTTTTTTCTCAGCATTTACACGATAAAATCTTTGCCTGATGGATCAATATCGTGCTCAATTAAATGAGTGCAACTTGGTGTGTCCCCAAACAAGCATGTAAAACTCTGTATCAGCTGAACCAACTCTGTACGCTGTGTCTCAGGCAAATGTGCCAACAGCTTATTTATGCTGAGGAGAGCCTCTGAGTTTTTAAGACGGCCGTGCAGCAAGGCTTAATCAGGTGCATCAAACCCATCTTCCTCATACTGATGAGACCCAAGCTCTGGACTAGCTATACAAGCTGCCTGTACCTGATCCACGCACGATGGTACACAAGGGGATGGCTCCGAGGTACGCACATAATATGGCAAAGCTGAGTTGGCCTACGACGATGGGGTGTGGAAGTTATGTAGTTTTGTTCAGAGAGTTTTTTCAACACTGTGTGTGGGCCTGTGAAACACAAATTCATTTGGACTAAACCCCGTGCTCTCTTGTGTTACCTCTCTGGCTGCCAGCATCAGCCACGGCAAACCCTATTCCCAATCCTTGTCCAGCTCTGTGCAGTAGGCATGCAGGAGGGACTTTAAGGTTTGGTGGAAGCGTTCTAAGGCCCCCTGACTCTGAGCATGATAAGCAGAGCTGCGGTTGTGCTGGACCCGAAGCTGCTTCACTCCAGAGTGACCTGACTCATCATGAGCAACTTTTAGCACTGGTTGTTCTACTCCCCCACAGAACTCCCACTGTGCTGCACCCACTTTCTCACCAACAGTGAGTCCTGAAGAAAGTAACTATAGGCGCTGTTCAGCAGTTCCCCCTCCGGCCGAACCCGCTGAAACAAGTCCTTCAGGGAGGGGTCAGCCTGCTGCTCTGCCACCAGATCACTGCGTAATATGGACACAGGAAAATTAGACAAAGGAAGCAAGAATTTTTCAGCACTTTTTTTCTCGCCTGCCTGAGTCTCAGAGTCAGAATCAGATTTTGCAGCTACCATCGCGTGAGGAAATCACGTTCACTTTCGTCCGGCTCCAGTCTCACCATCGGTACAGGAACCATCACCACAGGTGGGGGAACATCTGCCCACACCTGAGCCCCCACCAAATTGTTTCCCAGGATCACAGAAACTCCCTGAATCGGCAACACCGGGCGCACAGCCAGTTCCCCCTCTCCCTGGAATAAAGCAGAGTCAAGCATTACTTTATGCAATGGGACCAACAACACGTTTAAATCCATCCCCGAACAGGAACGGCGCTGCCCGTTTCAGATTCCTTAGACAAGGGTAAGGGTAGAACTCCAGCTTGAATGAACGAGTTATATGCACCTGTGTCCCTTAAAATAGTCACTGGCACTTTCACCTCACTATGTACCATAGACACAAAACCTTCACGGTGGTTTGCTTCACTTACCTTACACTGATTTCGAATTTTCACACAAGAACCAGTCAAAACTATAACTCCCACCAGTCCGCTCAAAACATTTCACATTGGCCAAAAATAACCACAAATTACTGCATCTCCCAAACAAAAGCGCCTATTTCCTGCTATTGAAGACAAAGGAATTACGCACGCAGGACAGCGTGGCGGCAATCCTGAGGGAATGTAATTTTAATGACTTCACCGATGTCTCATTCACTCACAAATTTGATCCGTATCAAAATGCGTGCGTGAAAAAGTCACTAACTTATGAACAACTGTCTTTAACAGTCCACCAATATTTCCTTTAAGGCTAAACGGACCCAAAAGTCGGACGAGCCCCCAATTTGTCACGACCAGGCTCTAAAACTGTGACAAAGAAGAGGGAGATGCAGGGTGGAGGCAAAAATTAACTTATTTATTTAACTCCAGCGAAAACAAAACACTGAAAACATAACCCACAAAGGGAATGGGATGTGATCGTCAGTAAGGTCAGCGGTGAAGGTGCGCGTATGCATGGGTGTAAAGGATGGCGTGGAAGCGTGTTGAATGGCTGAAAGCAAAATGATGCTCAGCAGAGCAGTGCCAGGTGAGAAGAGAGAGAAAGCGTCGCAACCAGTCAGGTGGGGTTTTTGTAGCTGAGCACACTGGGCCCAGGTGTGCCCAACTAGAGTGATCGGACTCCGCCCTCCATGTACCTGCTGCACTATAAATACAAACAAAATATGATGAGCATCGCAATCTTATTTTAAATAGGCCCAGGGGCCGTCACAATGACCTAAATTCCTTTAAAAGAGACACCTCTGACTGACAACAGTCATCATACGACAGGGAGACGAGCCATCACAGGGTTGTATCTGACTGGTTTTAAATCTTAGCCACAACAGTCTGATTAAATATCTTCTTTCCAGATTCCTTGTGCACGCAGACGATGATGTAACCCTGAAACAGTCTACTAGGAGGGATGGCAAGACCTTGCACCCTCTCTCTGTCTCACATGCCTTTGGTTGTATTTCACTATAAGTATCTTTTTCTGTTATCACTTGTGAATCCTCATCCAGCTGAGCACACACTCGGTTGTCTCACCTTCTTGCAAGAATACATTAAAATATAAAAGACACTCTGGTTGGATCAATTCTCTTTATTTCTAGTACAGACAAAATAAAAGTAAATCACATCCTCACATTAAATAAAATCTGTGTTTTTGTTCCTCAGCTCCATTAAAAATGAACTTCTGCTGGCTCCTAGTGGAGAAATAGCCTCACGTCTTTTTCAAGCTTTGAATTAAAACTCATTTTAAATCATTTTCAGGTTTATCTTGTGATCATTTTTAATTCCTGAACATTATTAACATAGTGATGTCGGAGGATCATTTCTTTGAATATTTAATGCAGCTGCTGAGTTAGAAAAGAAATAAAACAACACAAAACAGAATATTTGACTTAAACTGCATTTAAATCAGATTTTAAATCAGAATATTGTTTTTAATTAGATGTTCACCAGATTAATCAGTGTTTCTCTGTTTTTCTTTCAGCCTGTTGGTTGCAAAGGTGCGAGCAGTCCAAACTTAATTTTCCCAGTAACATCTTCTGGTTTCTCCTGAGGGAGTCCAGTGCATTCTGGGAGCTGTAGTTCTTCCAGGGGCTCCAGCGTCTGCTCCACAAACACTGCAGGAAAAAGACGACCAGGAGCCGTCATCAGTTAGAGTTTCTCTCAGTCTGAAGGAAAAGTTTGTGCAGATATGTTTCCAGATGTTGACACTTCTAAATGAAATGTTGACTTCCAAACTTCAAAGATCTGAAGATGCATCAATAAATCAGCGATCAGAACAGAAAAGAAGAAAAAGATGCTGCCCAACGCTTACAGCTGAAACTTTGGTGAAAATGAGAGTTTACAAAAGAAATGAATGAGTCCTGCTGTCTGCTGGAACTTGAGCTTGTTTTTCCTCTTTGTCCGTGTAGTCTGACAGTCTCTGTTAAAGTCAATCATCTGGATGGATGCTCAGAGAACGAAAACTGGTGGTGAACATGTCTCTGTAGGACTCGGTGGTGGTCGTCCTCCCCACTTTCCTCTGCAGTTTGTACTTTTTGCTGTTGAGGTAGATGCTGATGTACTTCACAGAGCGAGACACGGCGGCTTTGAAGCTCCTCGTTCTGGCCGTAAAGAGGACGAATATCTGAAACCCCTGAAACAGGAAAATATGAAGATTCGAAATAATATTTAAATAAAACACTGCGGATAATGAAAGTGCTCTTCTGTTAATATGTTCTTGATTTTGGCAGGAAAAGCAGTGAAGCGTACTCAGAGGAGCTCCAGGGTCAACAGCATGTTTGATCTTCTGTCAGAAATGTAAAAATGATCACAGTGGATCAAACTAACGCACCTGTGTGGTCGTGCAGAGGCAGAAGAAGATGCTGAAGATCAGGTGGGGGTGTCCTGTGGTGACAAGCACCAGGTATCCCAGAGTCCAGGACAGACCCAGTAAGACGGCCAGAGAGAAACTGATGAGGAACTTCTTCCTCTTAGACGAGCGGTTGTTGCTGAACAACAACGACAAAGAGAGCTTGGTGAGTTCAAGATGTTCTGGAAACCAAACGTTTATCTCCACGTTATGACGGGTTTATATTTAGTTTGATAAAAGAGCCACAAATGTTTTGAGTTAAAATGAGGGAGAAGAAAGTTTTTAAGAATAAAGTTGGAATATTTTAAAGAAAAAGTCAGAATATGAAAGATTTTAATTCTCCTTTAAACCAACCAGGCTGATGTTTTTTTCTCAAAATATCACAACTCTTCATTGGAAAAACGATAAAAAATAGTTCTAATTTCTTTTTATAGTTCTGTGTGTATTTCTTCATGTAGTCACTCTGCCTGATTATCTGTTTATTCCTTATTTCTTTATCTTCTTATCTTTAAATGGAGCTGTATGAAATGAGAGGTACTTTCTCAGGTGGGGGTCTGTGCTGAATTTGGCCAGAGAGAACAGGATCAGCAGCATCAGGTTGTAGAACAGGATCAGACCCACTGGGAGGAGGAAGCCCCAAAACATCGGCCTCCCAAAGTGAAACTCTTTGTCTTTATTGAGAGCTGCAAGCCAGCAACTAAAACACAAACGCAAGACAAGAGAGAGAAAAGACATCTGGGTCAGATTCACAAAGTTCACCTTAAAGAAAAGGGGACTGATCAGATAATCAATAAGTAATCACAGTAAAAGACCCACAATTCCTCCTGCCTGTATCCCAGAGGATCGTCGACCCTGTAGGTGACCCCCAGTGTGATTGCCATGACAACGACTGGGACACCTGAGACCAAACAGGAAGTTAAAACAGTTAAAACAGTTAGCTGAGCTTAGCATAAAGAAGGTTGACAGTGTTAGAACAACATTATGTTCTATATCTACGATGATCTATTCAGTATATGAACATATAATAACTAGTTTTAGTGTTTCATGTTTTTGTTAACTAGACCACACATGATGAAGGATAATATAGGACCGATGAACAGATTCAAAGAAATACTAAACATTAAAAACATAAAATATTCAGAAATGCAGAGTCTCTCTGAAGTATTTCTGGACGTTATACCCCATCCCACAGCCACGCTGAGTTTAGTCCAGTACGAAGGGAGGCTGCAAGGCATCGTCCGGACCAGCAGCACCTGCTGGGTGCCGTAGATGCTGTTCCACATGAAGGTGGCCAACAGGAAGAAGTGCAGCAGGGCCGCCACCGCCGAGCATGAGCCTCGGTCCGGCTCCACGTGCTCCTCCAAGGCCGGGATGGTGTTGGTCTGAGCGCTGATGTCCACCGGAGCGTCGGCCTGCCGGCTGGAGTTTCCCACTCCGGAGAGGAAGGTGATGATGAAGGCCAGCAGGCTGACGTAGATGCACAGCAGGGCAACTTTTCTGTGCAGACTACAGAGGATGTACAGTGTGCAAGCAAATGTCATAAAAAACGTTAGTGATAGTGAATTATCCTCGTGTAATGTATGACGACTGCAGGAGAGGAATAACAGACAGATAATGAAAAACGTATAATGAGTAATTAAACTGGATCTTACTTCTCTTTAACGTGGTGAATGATGGTAACAACCAAACCCAGGATGGAAATAGACAGTCCAGCTATGGAGATGGCGTCCAGGGCTTCTGCATATTCATAGTTCTCTCTGAATGACTGAAACAGTCGAGTTTTTATTCGTTCACGTTAACTCAACAGCAGCTTCATGTTATAGTGTCAGTGCAGAGATGTTTTCCTCACCCAGAGAGCGGCGAAGTTGGTGGTGTGGTTACAGAAACATCTCAGGAGTCCGTCTGAAGCGTTTCCTTTGGAGCAGCCGTCGGTGCTCCAGTCGTCCCACGCTGTAGTTCCAGAAAACACAGGCAAAGTCGTAAGTGGCTCCCTAAGTGGCCGTTTAAAGTCACCATGTATCACCTGACAAAGAGCAGTTTAATCACAGCTGCTACATCACAACACATCAGTGAGGTCTCACACACACACACACACACACACACACACATTAATGTTCAATATTATCTCAGCTTTTAGTCAATTCTAAGTGACGGAGAGATTAGAGTCAAAGAAGGACAGTTTCTTCTGAAGCCTGGAGGTTTCCTGTTGTTAAGTTTGCTTCAGTGATGTTTGTGTGAACATCTCTGACTCTCTTTAAAGGAGGTTCGATCGTTCAGCTCCAAACGTCTAACTGTTAATCTGACTCGTCTGAACGCTGGTAACAGAGGTTTTCTTACTGTGGGTCTGAACAGCATCTCCACGTGTTGCGGTACCACGCCGTCCTCCTGACCTTTGACACTGGCTGACAGGACCCTGACGGAGGCCCGCTGCCGTCTGTGGCGCCTCGACCTGAAGAAACGGTTGTTCTGGTAGAGGACGAAACCCAGCGAGACGTTTGAGGCCACCTGACGACCACTGACGGCTTCTTCAGACACAAGAGGAGGAAATGGACTGTTGTTCACAGAAAGTTGACTGGACTCTTTCCTGGTGAACTTTCAGGTGCTTTTTGTTGTATTTCACATGAATAACTTCACTTTGTTAATTCACTGCTGCAGAAGCCTCACCTGGTGGGAATCGTATATAAATCAGGGCGTCAGCTACAAACCCGTTTTCCACCACAACCGCTGACGTGTTGGTGTTCAGCTGAATTCGACTGGCAACAAAACTTCCAGTCGTTCCTAAAAACAGCAAGAAACAGACTTGTTGATGAAAATGTCGTCATTCGTTCACCAACATGAAACGCTGCATCGTCTTTAATGTTAATGAGTGCAGATGCTGAGAATCACTCATCTCTGACTTTATCCATCGGAGTAACTATGATGACCATTTCCTGACATGTAAATACTTTTCAAGTCATAATTAAAAATCAGAAACTTTTAATTCTTACATTCGTTTATCCGACTTGACACCCAGAGAAAGAAAACATGTCAGCCCCACATAAAGTCCATCAGACCCAAACTGACGGTCCATGAGTGTTTTAACTCTCACATGACCAATCCTGCAATCGTTTGATTTTCCTTTTTCTCAACTGCATTAAACTTAAATGAATAAATGTTGAACCTATCATTGTTTTAAATGCTGATAAAAACCAGCATCATGTGATGAGACAATAAAAGAAAGACCAGAGAGAACAATAACTGAATAATAAAGCCATAAAAAGCTTCAGCCAACACCACCTTTATCCTGAAGATTAAATCAGCTGCACCTTCATGTGGACTTCAGACTAATTTCAACTGGATCACCTCACATGAACCGGACATCATCGCCGGCTACAGGATTTACTGCAGACTCAGGAAAGGTCGTATAAAAGAAGATCCTCACAGTGTGAACAGAGCTTAGAAACACAAACTTGAATGTAAATGCTGGGAAGTAAAAATGTTTTTAACTTTGAGTTGAGTCTGTTGAGTTTTTATGTCAGAGGCCTGTCTTTGAAAGTGAAAAGTTAAACTGGATAAATGATGAAGGATCCTCTCATCTGTGCTGTTAGGACCTCTGTGTTTGAATCTGACTGATTCTGGATGAATTCAAGTATTTCTAATGTTAAAATCAGCAGCTTCAAACAGCACGTATCGTTTCACCACACCAACCTGAGAGAGAGGTGAACTGGACTCCCTGAGTGTCAGCAGCAGGGATCTGGGCTGACTGGACCGCCAGGTTTGGTTGAACCACCTGAGACTGAGACGTGTTGAGACTGAGGCTGAGGTTCACAGAGAGCTGGTCCAGGGTCAGGGTGAGGCTGGACACAAAACACAGGAACATACAGAAATACTGACATCTTCATCACCGTCATCAAATCTGCAGGATCAGAAAAATGTATTTATCCCAGCCGGGAATTTGGTCGGATAAAATACACGATGGCCCAGTGAGGGCCAACCAGAGAGATTATAAGGTCCACAATGGCAAAAAACCATAAATCAGTATAAAACTCTTTGTTTCATCTTGTTGACTTACATTTAATCAGATATTCCTTGTATGTATTTATATATGTAAAATATTTTTTGTTTCCACAGATTTTAGGCCTTCGACCTCGAGCCAAACCTGCTGCATTTGAATATGAACGATTTGTTAAACTAAACTCATTTTTTTCAAGTTCTGGTATAATATGGACACTTCACCCTTCAACTAAACCCAGGTTTCATCCAGAGTATCTCAGTTAAAATGTGAAATAATCTCCCCCATATGAACAATGAAACGCGCCGGCTGTGACAGATTCCTTCAAAATAAGAGCTGATGTTATTTACCCCACAGTAGCGTTGTTTTCCTCGCTGTCGTCCAGCATGCTGGCGTTCAGCAGCTGACTGACTGTGGCCACTGCTGCCACCCTGACGCTCTGCAGAGCACGTTAACACAACACACACAAAGGTTGTTGTTACAGCAAAATATATAAAGAGAGTTAATATGCAGCAGAGTTCATACAGTCATCAGGCAGCTGGATGTCTGAATGAACTAATTTATTTCAGGTTTTAAAGACCCTGCTGCTTCTTCAGCTGTTTAAAGTGACTTTTTTGTTTTGTTTTGTTTTTTACCTCTGTGGCGTTTGGAGAGCGTAGCAGCGTGTTGGCGATCTGAGCTGCCACTGTCACGTTTTCAGCTGTCAGCTCTTCAGGTCTGGAGGTCAGGATCTGAGTGCTGGTCGCCAGAGACTCTAAATCAGCCGGGCTGGTGAGCTGACAGGAAAGATGTCTGCTTTTATTCACTGTTTTATGAAGCTGGTACCTTCAGGATGTGCACATTCAGCCTCTTCTTCACTCTTTTCTGTAAAAACTCACATTTTGTTGGATGTCGCTGAGTGTCCTGTCACACTGAAGGACTTGTGGTTGAAGGTCAAAGCTTGGTGAGCCGTTCTTGATGGAGCATCTGGTGGAAGCCTGTGGTTTACCAGCTGAATGGAAACAGTCAAAGTTAAAGTGGTGGTTCACCTGAAGGGTGGGTGTTAGAGCGACAGGTTGATGGAGGAGGCAGTAAACTCACCACCACTCGTTTCTTTTGCACAGATTTGCTCAGAATATGCAAACCAACCGATCGGCGTGCGTGGGAATTTAAATCCATCCAACTCTTGTGCTCTGCAGAAATTTTCTAAGACGACAAAGGTCACAAAAAGAAGGTGGTTTCTGAAGATAGACAGTTAGTTTGTCTCAGAGAGGTCACATGTTTAAAAATGTGAGGTTATCAGGGACTGGGACTTCATAGACGTTAGAGACAAAGAACAGAAAATTACTGTAGTTTGTGCTGATTTCTGAGCTTTAAAATAATTTCAAATAAAAAGTTTGATTTCCTTCTGTGCTGCCATTAAAGCTGACTGACCTTCTGAGCAGCTCTCTCCGGTCCACTCATCAGGACAGATACAGCCGCCGTTCAGAGACACCCCCCCATTATGACAGACCACAGGGGGGCTGGTGGGAGGGACTGCAGGGGTAGTAGTAGTAACACCAGTAGTAGTAGTAGGGCCGGCAGTAGTAATAGGAACAGCAGTAGTAGTAGTAGAATCAGGAGTAGTAGTAGTATCTGCAGTACTAGTAGTAGGACCATCAGTAGTAGTAGTAGAACCAGTAGTAGTAGAGGGATCAGTAGAAGTAGTAGTAGTAGTAACAGCAGTAGTAGTAGTAGTAGAGGCTAGGAGTAGTAGTAGTAGGACCAGCAGTAGCAGTAATAGCACTTTACAGTAGCAGTAGTAGGAACAGGAGTAGTAGTAGTGGCACCAGTAATAGTACTAGTAACAGGAGTAGTAGTAGAAGGATCAGGAGTAGTAGTAGTAGTAGGAACAGGAGTAGTAGTAGTAGCACCAGTAGTAGTATTGGTAACAGGAGTAGTAGTAGAAGGATCAAGAGTAGTAGTCGTAGTAATACCAGTAGTAGTAGTAGAATCAAGAGTAGTAGTAGGAACAGCAGTCGTAGTAGTAGTAGTTGGAGCAACAGCGTAGTATTTGGAGCAACAGCAGTCGTAGTATTTGGAGCAACAGTAGGCGCAGAAGTTGTAAAGGTAGTACTAGTAGTACTAGTAGAATCAAGAGTAGTAGTAGGAACAGGAGTAGTAGTAGAATCAAGAGTAGTAATATGAACAGGGGTAGTAGTAGTATAAACAGGAGTAGTAGTAGGAACAGCAGTAGTAGTATTAGGACCAACAGCAATCGTAGTATTTGGAGCAACAGCAGTTGTAGTATTTGGAGCAACAGTAGTCGCAGAAGTTGTAAAGGGAACAGTAGTAGTAGTAGAATCAAGAGTAGTAGTAGGAACAGGAGTAGTAGTATTTGGAGCAACAGCAGTCGTAGTATTTGGAGCAACAGTAGTAGTAGAAGTTGTAAAGGGAACAGTAGTAGTAGTAAGAAGGACTGTAGTAGTGGCAGTAGTCGGTATCGGGGACTCTGCGGTTGCGGTGGTTTGGTTGGTCATGGTGGATCCTGGTGGAGGAGTTGGAGCTGTGGCAGTCTGAGCTCCGGCTGTGGAGGCGGCTAAAGGAACCGCTGAGAAGAAAAGCAAGAGTTCAAATGAGCTTGTTGGTGAGCGTTCAGGCTGTTCACCAACTTTTAACCAAGACAAGAGTTTCCAGAGTAACCAGCACATCTGAGAGGCAGCTTTACCATGGTCACCATCTGATGTTAGCCTGTTAGCATGCTAAGATTAGCTCAGTGGTAAAGATAGGTAAAAAAAAAATGTAACGCTAATTTGCTAGTTATCAGTAAACACAAAGTACAGCTGAGGCTGATGGGAATGTCATCAGTTCTGTCTTTGGTCATGAATGAAACTACTGGACACATCAACATGCTGACCGTTTTACTGTAGGACTGAATAATCATCCACAATTATCAAATAATTCATATTATTAATCTCTCAAAATTAATGATCAGAATCCCATAAAATTAAAACGAGAAGCTTGAAAGACCAGAACATCAAACTGACAAACAAATCGTAAATGAGCCAACCTGAAGAAGGTATGGAGGCATTGAAGTCCTGAAAAATCTTAAAGTCTCGAGCACCAAAGATACTGATCTGAGTACAGTCTAATCTGTTCTAATCTTCGGAGAATCCCAGAGCTCTGTAAGGATATTTCAGCTGTGAGATTTGATAGTTTTTTATTATGATTATGATATTTTTAGTATTTCAGGTAAAAAAAGGTCATTTCAACATATCAGTTTTCACTTTGAACAAACTGAACAACCCAACAATACAACTCCCAAACACAAAGTCCTGTCGAAACGTCCAAAATAATAAACAAACTAAAGGTTTCTCACCCAAAGTGAAAACAAGCAAAATCCAAAAGTCCATGTTGATTTGCAGCTTCAGATCCAAGAGGCTGGAGTGTGTTTATTGTCCGGTTTATGAAATGTGCTCATGTTGTGGTTCTGTGGTGGAGGAAGTGTCAGCGGGATCTTATTCAGTTACTGTGAATCATAAAGAGCACCATTAAACCGTAAAACACAACACAGCCAGTCAAAGTTCTCTATTAAAGTCCACTTCGCACCTCCAAACATCTCACCTGTCAAAACTTCCTGATCTTCAAACAAAGTCTGTTGTTTCCAGCTGACGTCTGTTTATTATTTTTCATCACATCGTCTGTAAAATTTGACTTTTTAATAGATTAATCTCTTTTTTAAGTCACCTGTTTGAAAGCTGTGATTTACTGAGTCGAGGTGGAACCAAACTAAAAGAACAACCACAGATCAGCGAAAGACAAATAACAGTAAATTCCTGTGACTTGTAAATCTTCAGCTTCTTTAAAGGTTTATTGCTGATTTATTTGAAAAATATAAACAGTCATTAAAAAAAGGAAACGTCTCAGCCACCGACAGTAAAACAATCACATGATCAGAAAAGTCACGTCTGTGCGATTCACTGCTGATTTATGATATCTGTCCTAAAACCTATGAATGTGATTCAGCTTTTGAAATAACAGCAGCAATAGCGGCTAACATGCTAACATGCAAGTAAAATGTACCAAACATGGCTGAAAACACCAAACGGAGCATGTTTTGTTTTTGTTGTTGTTGTTGTTTTTTACCACAGGGGGCAGCACTGAGACCATTTCAGCAGCAGAGGGAGACTCCACCATGAGTGACACAGCACACGTATGAAAGAAAAGGACATTTTATCATTAGATACAGTGATTTATGTGAATAGAGTTATCACAGCACGGTTACACATGAATAATAATGACTTCAGGATGTTTGCATCCAGTAATTAGCATGTTAGCATGTTTTCTCAGTACATGAAGTTTTAGCATGTAATATTTAACACGTCATCATTTTAACACGCTGCTTTACAAACAGGACTTCTTCAACGAGCCACACTGAGATGAGATTGTTGTTATGTCTCATCGTGTTTAAGTGTCATGTCTGTCTTGTGTCTATTTCCTGTTCTGGCGTGTCTGTTTTATTTTGAAATATTAACCTTTCCCTCTCGTTTCAGGTCCCTTAACTTCCTGCCATTGTGTGTTTCCCACCATTGTGTGATTGTCTGCCCCGCCCTGATTGTTTCCACCTGTTCCCCATTACCTTCATGTGTATATATAGTCTGGCGTCTTCCCCTGTCTTGTTGCCAGATCGTTGTTAATGTCTCAGTGTTATGTCAGTGTGTCAAGCCTGTGTACGTGAGATCTAGCATTCTCTTTATTAAAACCTTTAACTATTTGCACCTGTCTGGCGTCATTGCTTTTGGGTCCACTGTGTCTGAAGCTCAGCGTAATAGTACGATCTGGCCAGACATCCAGGATCCAGCGGCGCTTCCACGGTCAAATCTGTATTGTCCTCGTAAGGGAACAAGATCCTCCAGCATGAGGAACAGCTGCGTGCCATTACCATCGGCGTCATCAAAGAACTGACGGAGCGGCAGACGGAGCTCCACTCAACCGTAGCCTCCCAAGTCAACCATTTGGCGCGTCAGCTTCAGCGGGTCATCTCTCGGCCAGAGGAGACAGCCCCACCCAAGCCGGCCTCACCAAACCCTGTCCCATCCGTTTAAGCCGCCGGACCTCCACCGGCAGCTCATCGGACCCTCCGTCTCGCACCTCCGGAGAAATATTTTGGAGACTCACGTGACTGCCACATATTTTTAGTTCAATGTGACCTTCATTTCAGGCATGATCCTGCTTCTTTTGTCTCCGATCAAGCTCAAGTCGCCTTCATGATTTCTCATCTGACCGGAAGAGCAGCAGCCTGGGCCACGGCGGAGTGGTCAAGAGGAGCATCGGTATGTCAAGGCTCAAAAGTTTTTTCACAGACACTTACCCGCATGTTCGACCATAAATCCCCAGCACGGGAGGCTTCCCGGGTGCTGCTTGGATTGAGTCAGAAGGGGCGGTGGGTTATAGACTATGCTATAGAGTTTCGCACTCTAGCTGCCGACAGCGGGTGGAACACGGCAGCCATCAACGATGCCTTTGTGAACGGCCTCTCGGAGGAAGTCAAAGACCAGCTGGCGCCTCACAAGCTGCCTCTGCATTTCGAAGACCTGGTGGACATCGCCGTGCGCATCGACAACCGACTCCAGGAGAGGGAGAAGGAGAGACGTTGCGCCGGTAGACGGACCACCGATTTCCAGGGTGCGCCATGGGAAGCTCGGGAGTTTTGCTGTTCAACCTGTCCACTGATTCAAGCCACGAAGCCTCAAGGAAGGGAGGAACCCATGTAGCTAGGCAGGACCAGGCTGGCTCCCGAGGAAAGACAGCGGCGTCTGAAGGAAGGAGCCTGCTTCTACTGCGGACAGCAGGATCATCGCGTGGCTTCCTGTCCAGTAAAAGGGGAGGCTCACCAGGCATGAGGAGGGCAATGGTGAGCCGTCTTACATCACAAGACTTCCCTCCTCGGACACCTACCAGAGTGACCCTCACCGTAAATGGTAACACCACACCACATCAGGCGCTCATAGACTCAGGGGCCAACGAGAGCCTCATAGACGGGGGCTTGGCTCACGAACTGGGGGTGAGAATTGAGCCTCTTGAGCAGCCGGTTAACGCTCGCTCTTTGGATGGCAGACTTTTGAGTAAAGTCACTCATTACACTGAGCCCATTACTGTGTCCATAGACTCTTTTCATGTTTTTGATTGTTCCCAGCACCCTCTCATTCTGGGCTTTCCATGGTTAAAGAAACACAACCCATAAATAGACTGGGAATCGGGGAGGGTCAAGCAGTGGGGAACAGACTGTCTTGTTTCGTGCCTTTCTTCTGCTAATTCTGTCTCCAGGTTCCAGGAGGTTCCAGAATCCAAGGATCCAGCACCGGGCCACAGCGACTATCCGGATAGAGTGGCTAAAGTTCCCTCATGCTACCATGACATCAAGGAGGTGTTTAGCAAGTCCCGGGCCACCTCTCTGCCACCACACCGGGAGTCAGATTATGCCATCGATCTCATCCCGGGGGCCCCTATACCCAAGGCGTGCCTATACTCCATCTCTGGACATGAGAGGAAGGCCATGGATCAGTACATTGTGGAGTCCTTGAAGTCTGGGATTGTTCGCCCATCCTCGTCACCGGCTGGAGCCGGATTCTTCTTTGTTGGTAAAAAGGACGGCTCACTCCGGCCATGTATTGACTATAGTGCTTCCAATGACATAACTGTAAAAAACCGGTACCCTCTGCCCCTCATCTCATCTGCTTTTGAGTTGCTCCAGCAGGCTAAAGTATTCACAAAGCTAGACCTGCGGAACGCATATCACCTGGTGCGGATCAGGGAGGGAGACGAATGGAAAACCGGTTTCAACACACCCAGTGGCCACAATGAATATCTGGTCATGCCATTTGGACTCACTAATGCTCCTGCAGTCTTTTAGTCATTCATTAACGAAGTACTCAGAGATTTCCTAAATGACTTTGTATTCATATATCTGGATGACATACTGATTTTCTCTCTCGATCCTGCTAACCACCACGACCACGTCCTCCAGGTCCTGACTCGCCTCATGGAGCCCCAACTCTATGTCAACGCAGAGAAATGTGAGTTCCATGCCTCCTCAGTCTCATTCCTGGGCTACATCATTTCCGCCAACCACATCAGGATGGATCCAGAGAAGGTCAGTGCAGTCACCAATTGGCCCCCCCTCACTACACGAAAGAAAGTTCAGCAATTCTTAGGTTTTGCAAACTTCTATAGAAAATTCATCCAGAATTTCAGTGCTGTGGTGGCGCCCTTGCATGCTTTAACTTCCCCTAAGACTCTGTTCCAGTGGACGGACAAGGCCGAGGAGGCCTTCCAGAAGTTAAAGAAAACTGTTTACCACAGCCCCCATCCTGACAGTTCCCGACCCGCAGCTCCAGTTCATGGTGGAGGTGGAGGCCTCCAGTGAGGGAGTGGGAGCTGCACTCTCACAACGCTCGGCCTCCGATGGTCGGATCCATCCCTGCACATTTCGCTCACGTAAGCTGTCACAGGTCGAAAGAAATTATGATGTGGGAAACCGGGAATTACTGGCAATAAAGGTGGCGTTAGAGGAATGGGCTCGAGGGGGGCTGAGCACCCTTTTGTTGTGTGGACTGACCACAAAAATTTAGAATATCTGAAGAAAGCGAAGTGCCTTAATTCATGACAGGCCAGGTGGGTGCTTTTCTTCAGCAGGTTCCGGTTCATGCTTTCATACAGACTGGGGTCACAGAATGGGAAACCAGATGCTCTGTCACGGCTGTATGAACCGGAACCGACTGCCAAGGAGCCGGAGACCATCCTGCCACATGACCGTGTGGTAGGAGCGGTAAATTGGCAGAGAATGAATCTACTCCTGAAGGCTGCCCCCGCAACTGGTTGTGATTCAGTGGTCATAAACCTCATGGCTCACATGTCACCCTGGGGCTAAACGTACTGATTTTGTTGTCAGGCAAAGATTTTGGTGGCCTAGCCTGACCCACAATGTGGCGGAATATGTCTCTGCATGCTCTGTCTGTGCTAGGCCTTGAGGCAGACCTGGATGGGCTTGCTCCAGCCACTACCGGTGCCACAACGTTTGCCATTTTACTGTTTATAAACGTGATCAGTCCAAACAGGAAGTTACTGATTAATGTCTCTGCATCCGTGTTTTTACATCAGTGTATCTGTACGGAGAAGCAGCTCGGAAAGAAACCAGGAGAAGTCTGCCGTCTATCCGAGCCGGAGAGTCTGAAGCTTTACCTGAGAACGTGAGACGCCAGCAGCCAATCAGAGTCCTGCTGGATTAACCCACCAATCATTAATTCATCTAAAACGAAAGAGAGAGAGAAAAACTGTAAGAAAAGCTGTAAGACGAGATGCCTCAGGGCATTGTGGGAAATGTGGGAAAACAGTAAAACAACCTCCAAAATAAATCTGAAGAAGCTCTCTGTTTCCTTCTTTCAGTTGAAGAGTGATGATTGGTCCCCTGACTTTGGCCCCGCCCAGTTCGTGCCGTCCTGGGGTGCCACGGTAACCGGCGCTCGCAAGTTCCTGATCGCCTACAACGTGAACCTGATCAGCACCAAGGAGCAGGCCCATCGTATCGCTCTGAACATCAGGGAGCAGGGCCGAGGGAAAGGCCAGGTGCATGCTGGGAGCCTGTCTGCCAACTAACTAACTAATGAAATGACTGTTTTCATCTGAAGTCACTTTTTATTTCAGTGTTTTTATTTCAGTGATAAATCTTCACATTCTGAAATAATCAGGCCTCAAACTCCCCTCAATACAAAACTCACTTCACTGCTTGACTATAAACTATTATACAGTTACTTTACTGCATCACTACAAACCTTTTAGTTTCTTTCTGATTTGTTTAACATTTTTTTAATATCTACTTACTTTCTGTTTCATCACTATAGAAAATATTTCCTTATTTCTTTACTCACTTGCTCCTCACTAACAAACTGCTGACTTCTGAATTATTGTAGCCTCTTTCTTTATTTACTCCTTAGTTAGTACTGAATGTTTACTCCCTCACTGCTAACTCATCATCAGTTCATCCTGATCAGACGAACTCAATCACTTCCATAAATATGTGACTTTAACTCTGTTTAAAGATGTGGAAGCTTTATTGTTCATGTTTAAAGGATAAAATAATGTTAAAATGCAGGTTTGTTTCTTAAAAGTTGGAAGTCACATTTGGAGAAGTTCCTCTTTAAGATGTATTAAAAACGACCAGTTCAGATGATCAATAATCAATAATTGATCAGACCGGCCTCTAACGGGCTCTCCTGGTTGTGGCAGCCCGGCCTGCTGCAGAAGGTGCAGGCGATGGGCTGGTACCTGGACGAGGCCAACCTGGCTCAGGTGTCCACCAACATCCTGGACTTCGAGCTGACCCCCCTCCACAAAGTGTACGAGGAGATCTGCAGGGACGCCGAGGTCAGAGGTCAACACACACGCGTATAATTGATCATGTATTATTGATCGTTTGTTGCTGATGGCCTGGTGCCGTGTTCAGGACCTGAAGCTGCCCATGGTCGGCTCTCAGATCGTCGGTCTGATCCCCCTGAAGGCTCTGCTGGACTCTGCTGACTTCTACATCCGCAGAGACGGACTGTTCATCGTGGAGGAGGAGCACAAAGTCCGGCTGGTCAGAGACGTGTTTTTATAACCTCATGACGTCAGCAGCTTTACGTGACAAACATGTGACGTCTGTTTGTGTTTGTTTGTTTCTTCGTGTTTGTTTGTTTGTGTGTCGTCAGGTGATCAGTAAACTCGGCCTTGACTCTCTCGGTCCGTTCAACCTGAAGGAGAGAATCATAGAGTGAGTTTATACTTTATACGTAAACGCACATTTTTTCGACCGTTTAACTTTATTTATTCGTCACGTAGAGACAAACAGAGAAAAGCCATTTGAAGGTGGTGACCTCAGATATCTGTAGGATTGTTGACTTTGATGATGACGTGTAGAAGTTGGTCCTTTTGTCACACAGACTTTGAGTGATGAACATTTGAAGTGATTCCCATGGTCATGGCTCTTCTGTTATGGTTTGCATGTTGCCTGTTGTGTATTTCCTGTTTTATTTTGTATTCTTGCTTCTCCTCATCACTTGTGAGCACTTTACTTCCTGTCCTTTTGTGTTTCCCTCTCCATTTTGATTACCTGCTCCGCCCCTAATTAGTTTCACCTGTCCCCATTAGTCTCCTCATCCTGTTTCCACTTCCCTTTCCTCCAGTGTATTTATGCCAGTCCTTCTCTTTTGTTCTTTGTCATGTCGTCTGTGCTGTGCTGTTCTGTTCTGTTCCGTTCCGTTGGCACCAACCCTTGTGTGTTCCTGCCTTGTCCCTGTGTTCCCGCGTTTTACCTTCAATAAAGAGTCTAACTTCTACTCTGCCTCCTGCCTCGTCTGCATCCTGGGTCCAACTCCACTTCACCACCTTGCACCAACCTTAACAGAACGACATGACCAACATGGACCCCGCAGAGGTGGTCGGTTCACGGGAGCACGTGGAGGAGTCTTTGTGGACGATCAAAAACTACTTAAGGACCTACACCACCTACGATCACCAATATAAGGCAGCAGCAGCTTATATTCCGCCATCCAAATTCTCATCAGGGATCCATGGCTTATGACGTGGCTGTCGGTTTTATATCATGAACTCTATTCTGCCCTAGGGACTCTGCCTGCCAAACTGCAACTGGCTCACCTCCCACAGTCACTCCCGCCTGAACCTCTGCCTGCTAGCCTCCCGCAAGCTCCTCGGCCTGCTGGTTTCCAGCCAGCACCCCAGCCAGCCTGCACCCAAGCTAGCCAGGCTTTCAGCCTGCGGCTCAGCCTCCGAGTCTACAGCTTCCGAGCCTTGAGCCTGTGGCCGAGCTTCCCAGCGCCCCAGAGACTGAGCCGCCAGAGGGTTCTAGCCTCCGCCTTGCCTGCCACCGCCGTCCGGCCTCCCGAAGGGTTCAGCCTTCGCCATTGGCCTGACCAGAGGGTCCCAGTCTTCGCCTTCGTCTTCGCCGCCTCCGTCGTCGGCCTCCCGAGGGTTCCAGCCTTCGTCTTCGCCTCCGTCATCAGCCTCCCGAGGGTTCCAGGCTTCCCCCTGCGCCTCCCCGTCGTGCCGCCATGGCGGCCAGAAGGGTTCAGTCTCCATCGCCATCGCTGGCCGCCAGAGGGTTCCAGGCTTCGCCTGCGCCTCCACCTTCACCGCCACCGTCGGCCGCCAGAGGGGTTCAGTCTCCATCGCCGGCCACCAGAGGGTTCCAGGCTTTGCCTGCGCCTGCGCCTCCGCCTTCGCCGCCCGGCCGCCAGAGGGTTCCAGGCTTTGCCGCCGGCCGCCAGAGGGGTTCAGACCCCACAATCTTTGCTGCCCCCTGCTCAGTCAGTTCCCCGGAAGGTTCTACCTACGCCATCAGCTGCCAGCTGAGGGCTTCGGCCCCCGTTCCCCCATTGCCGGTCCCCTGACTGCCTCGGGGCCCATTCCTGCCTTGTGCTTGTTGGGCAACATGCCTACCCTTCAGGACGCCCGCCAGAGGGCTCCTGCTCTGACTCTGCCCCAGCCCTTCATTTTTCTGGACTCGTGCTCCCAAATCCCTCCTCCACACGCCCTCCACCCTCCCTGCTTAGACTTGTTGGCCTATCATGTGACGTCTTTTCACATCATACAGAGTCAGAAGGCAGACACAATTTCTCTGTAGGTTTAAGATGCTAAATGAGGAAGTGAAGCTGAATATAGGATCAGCAGTATTACAGTAGTACATTTCAAAGAAGTTCTCCCAGAGACAGAGTAAGTCTGCATGAAGTTACTTTATAAATCAACAAAAGAACAGACTGTTGAAGAGCAGAAACACCTTCTGAAAGTAGAAAGTCAAACTTTATTAATACTGAAGTAGAAAAGTGTCGTCCAACTTGACAGAAAAGACTGAAACGTTCTGTGTTGCTCAGCTGTGATTGGCTGAGGGAGCCTCACCTTTACCTGAACCAGCTGTGTCCTTAAAGACTGAAACTTCCTGTTTGAACTGTGTATTAAAATGCTTCATGTGATGTCAAGTCTGTTCAGTGTTGTGTCTGTCACGTCTTGTTTCCTGTTCTGGCTTGTCTGTTTTATTTTGAAATCCCTAACTCTCCACTCGTTTCAGGTCCCTTGACTTCCTGCCCTTGTGTGTTTCCCACCTGCCTGTGTGATTGTTTCCACCTGTTTCCCATTACATCCTGTGTATATATTTGTTTGCGTTTCCCCTGTCTTGTTGCCAGATCATTGTCTTATGCTTTCCTTGTCTTGCCAAGACTATTCAAACCTGTTAGACGGATCAAGCCGCTGTAAGAATGTATTTATCCGTATTAAATCAGTTAAAAATCTGCCTGTTGTTTGTTGTCTTGCATTTGGGTCTCCTGCCTGAGCTATTCGTTATAGTACGATCTGGCCAGAAATATAGACCCAGCGGACGCTAACCAGGTCAGGGGGCTGTGGTGAAAAGGAACTTTTCACCACAGCCCCTGTTTTGTCTGTGCTGGATCCAACGCGGCAGTTTGTGGTCGAGGTGGATGCTTCTAATGAGGGCGTAGGAGCAGTCCTCTCACAAAGATCCGCCACTGACAACCGTCTCCATCCATGTGCCTTCCTCTCCCGCAAGCTGACGCCGGCGGAGCGAAATTATGACGTGGGTAACAAGGAATTACTTGCCATCAAGGTCCTGCTGGAGGAGTGGCGTCATTGGTTGGAGGGGGCAGAGCAGCCATTCATTGTGTGGACTGACCACAAAAACCTCAAGTCAGCAAAGTAAGAATTGAGTTTGAAAACTGTAAGAATTTATTTATCCTTATTAAATCAGTTAAAAATCTGCCTGTTGTCTGTCGTCTTGCATTTGGGTCTCTTGCCTGAGCTACTCGTTATACTTCACCTACCAAGTCTCTCAATAACAGTCAGGATATTTGTGCTGAGTCTGCTGATGTAAACGTTAGAATACAGACCAACAGTGTCGCTGCTGATGGACCCACACTGAAGTTTGTTATCTGTCAATAACAGCCCAACCTGCTCAGAAACCAGCAGGTTTAGTCCTGGTTTGGTCCAGTTTTTAGAGGGAAATGAAGCCATGATACACAGACTGAAATCATTCAGCTTCACCTTTTATTGAACTTAGGTGTGTTGATCCTTTTCTTGTTGAGAGCTCTGCAGCAACGCAAAAAAGCAATCAGATTGTGGAACTGCTTTAACTGTCAACAGGAACCAGATTAAGACTATGAGCATTACAGTGGTCATAAAAGGCCTGCTTTGCCACCTCCATAATACGAGATTGAACACCAGAGTGCTTGCCTTTCATGACAGAAGCACCGTCATATGCTGCCCAACCAGGTTATTTCTGCACTCCAGGGCTCTCAAATACTTGATTATTTTCATGTCAGTCCTGCAGCATCGAGGCAGTCTGCAAAGTGCAGAAAGCTCTCTTTTACAGATCCTTCATAATATTACAGCAGCATGAAAGAGATTTGTTCTTTCTTTTTTGTGTCCTTAGCAGGGGCATGGCTAAAACTTGCGGACATCCAGGGCTTAGCCCAGACCATTTTCAGTGCTTTGTTTTGTTTTTTTTCATCAATTCCAGTAGTGAACCGTGGGTCTTAAACCTTGGCCCTCTGACCCACCTCCCTCATCAGGGGAAGAGGTCAGCCTAGTGTAGTGTGTCTCCTCTCTGCCTACTACAAATTTGAACATGACAGTTCTACCACAGAGTGAGATTTATAATCGAAATAAAACACTGATAATTTCTTAAGCAAAATGCAAAGCCATCTTACAAACACTCACATCATCACACAAGCTGTGTGAGCTTCAGTGGAACAAGGTGAAAACAGGCCGGATACAAAACACATGACAGCTCCCTCCTAACATACAAAGCAACTCACTGTCATGTATGCCACACACATCGTGACAGCACACACACACACATCACAACAGTACACACACAGCCAAACAACCATTAGCGAACCAGGACAGAACCACAGACAGCAAACAGGGATTGCGTCATTTTGTCTCAGCCTCTAGGTCTGTACCTATGTACCTATGTAAGGGTTTATTAGGGGAAACGTTATTATGCAGAATTACTGGGCTGAACAAAAACAAAACAAATCAGACAACATGGCGGCCAACCAGGTCTTAACAGTTGAACCACCAACAAGTAAAATTTACCTGCGTCTGTTTTTCAAATGTATATTACTGTGTCTTTATAAGTCCCCCAGTTTTTTACTTTTCCGAAAATTGTATTGTGTAGCACTCTTTCTTGTAAAATAGTAGAGATAAATCTATACCAATAACCACCACTGGCTAACATTTACCACCATATAAAAAAGCTTAATGTTTAATTAAATAACTCATTCTTTGATGATCAAGTGTACTTGCAGAAGCTGAAATGCCTCCTTCCTTTCCTGCACCAGATTAAGCTCTGGTGTTGCTCTTCCTTTGTTAATTAACTCAAACATTTGATTAAAAGTTCATTGTTAGATTGGTGACTTCCATCATCAATCAACAGGTTAGTTACAGCGTTTTTTTCCCCGCCAGCTTGTGATTGGTTCTGCCCACAGCGGGCAGAACATGTCATACAGTCTGACAGTTCCCCTCTGATCAATTCAGTATTCAGTAATCAATATTGAGTTGCTTCTTTGCTGCACCTTTATGGTCCATTTTTCATTATCTACTCTCTCTACCTATCCTCACGGATCCAGCAACGGTTGAGTCAATGTCACACTGTGCTGATTAGACCCCTTTCTGTCCTGCTCGTCCCGCTTATTCTAAGATCGGCAAAACATGCATGTCTCAGCAGTTGTCCTGAGCTAATCTATACACTTATTACGCACAACATCTGGATGTAAACGTCACACACACATTGGCTTCCATACTTGAAGTAACGTTATAATTCTAGTCTCATGATTTTGAGGTTTCACATTGTCATTCGTTTTAAATTAGATTTGGGGCTACGCTCAAAACATTTGGGGCTGAAGCCCGGGCAAAATCACCTAGCGATGCCACTGGTCTTTAGATTCATTTGTGTGACGACTCTTCCCACTCCTTTGTTTGTGTCTCACTCTGTTCTGGTTTGCAGCCTCTGGAGCTGTTAAAGGGTGGAGCTGGGAGTGTCACCTTGCTTACCCATCTGGGTGTGGCCTCCAGAAAGGATAAACCTGCACCAACCAGCGCAGCCATCTTCGTCTTTGTTTGGTTTGTTGCAGAGCCAGGTGGTAACAAATGGGGACTTGTCTGGGATTTGAACCCAGGACCTCTCGCACCCAAAGGAAGAATCATACCCTTAGACCTACCCCTCCGAAACGTTACAGCCAGATCTATTGTCAAAGCTTTCACATTTCACATTCACCACACATTTTCAGCCATCCACACACTGCTGACACTCACTTTCCTTCACCTCAAAAGAAAAGACCTCACTTTCCTTGACCTCATTTATGATGGAGGAATGTACCATCAGAAAATGTATGCAAAATTCAATTCTTAATTTGGTGGCCCATGTATTTTGCATTGTGAAGCTCTGTCATTTTCTTTTTGATGACTGGGTCATGGTTACCATGGTCGCCTCTTGTTATGGCAGGTTTTGACCAACTGAGGCAGAGATAGAAACAAAGGTGTCGACAGGTTAAAGTCTTTAATGATAACTGAGGTGATGGTGTCAGTAAGATGTGGCAGGTGATTGGAGACGAGCAGGCTGAGCAGGTGGCTTCCTATGGCTCCAGAGAAAGATGCTGAAACACTGAAGAACATGAAACTGGCAGCCGCACCAAGACACTTAACTAGAACAGACACGATTGAAATACTGGTGAGAGAAAAATGTCGACATGTATCACAACGAGAAACGAATGTCAGAGATCTATCGAAAGAGACTGAATTATCGGCACAGGGGTGAGTTTTGACCAGGTTTATATGGAGGGTGGATTGCAGTTGATTGCAGCCAGGTGTGTATCATCAGCCACACTCAGGGAGAGAGAGAGAAGGAAAACCAGCCACGCCTCTTCAGCAAAACTGCAAGGAAAACCAAATAAAAACCAAACCCCAGACCACAACACATTTCTTGTCTTCATATGACACATTTATTAAATATTAACATTTAACAGCAACACTTTCTATATATGTACAATTTTCCTGTATCTGCTCACTGTGTTCTTTAGTTAGGGTGGTCATTAAAGATGCTTTACAAAGAGTGATTAATAATCAAGATCAGACAATAGTTTTCACATTCTACATCTAATGGATGATCCAGGCCCTTCAATCTGCTTAGAACCTATGGCCATTCATCTAACTCTTCAGCAATTTAAGTCATTATATGAGCAGTGGGAATCAGACCCATTCATGAATTATCAGGCTGCATGTAAACATTGACACTGTATCATATTGGGCAAAACTGAAGTGCAATTTAAGTGTTCAATGTGTCAGAGAGTTATTATACCTGTAGGTCTCTTTGGGTCAATGCTGTCTGTCTGAATAAAGAAAAAATAATCTGTGTCAGACTTTAAGGTGCTGAAACTATTTACTAAAAGGTTTTAAAATTCATGTCAACTAATTTTCAACGCGGTCTGTATATAAACAGAACACACAAGTGGGCATTATAAGAGAAGGGAATATACTATAAATACTATAACCAAGTGTACATGTGAGAGGGTCTGTAGACCTGCAGGTCTACTTGCTTTAGTGCTCAGTGAAGATTAAAGACTTCACAGGAAACTAGCAACAGCTGTGATGCAATGCTAGGGGTGGCCAATAGAATGGCCAGAATTCAGCGTGAGGTGGCCATGGCCAACCCTTCCCTTTGTCACTGGTGAGGCAATTGTAGTATTGGAGCTTGACTGTTGATGGCCTCCTATAGTCATCACACCTTTTACTCCTTTAACAGCAGCAGAAAGTTTCGCTGTGCTTGAACTTCAGAAATGCTCTGGAAAATGTAGCTTGTGTGGACGCTACCATACGGCTTGATGAATAAAAGAGTGAAGCTGCTGAAAAGCTATTTGTTTCAGAAAACATCAGCACGAATGAGAAATGTAGTTAAACTACTAACGCTGCTCCTTGTAGCTCCACGACTGTCCAACACTGTTTGGAGACTCATTTGGAGACAGTTTCTTCCTGTCTGACTGATGCAGCAGTACCCTCAGATGATCTGCCATGTGTGATGTTTTGCGTGTGTTTGCAGGCTGTCAGGCTGTCTGATCACAGAGGAAGGCTGTGCTTCTCTGGCCTCAGCTCTGAAGCTCCAACCCCTCCCATCTGAGAGAGCTGGACCTGAGCTACAATCATCCAGGAGACTCAGGAGTGAAGCTGCTGTCTGCTGGACTGGAGGAGCCACAGTGGAGACTGGACACTCTCAGGTATGAAGAGGCCTGCTGGAGCCACAGACAGTCAGTCTGATAGAGGAGGACTTTTTGTTTTATGGAGGATATGAGTGTTATATGAACAATCACAGTTGTAGGAAGCCTTTTTTCTTTGCTCAGAACAGAAATAGTGGTTGAACATAAGTAGATATTTGTGTGGGACGTCTTTATGGTTAAAAAAAGATTTGAGTTTTACAGGGATGGAAGTTCTCTGTTGTTACAATGCATTTTATTCTTTATCTTTTGCTTTGTCTAATACCAACCTGCCTCTAAATGTGTAGAAGCTTTTATTTAGCAAAGGTCAGTGCTTATTTTCTGTATATTCAGTGCTTTTATTTTGAAGATCCTTTGCAACAGGCTTTGTTAATGTTGTAATGAAACAGAGGAAAAGTCACTAGTGGGAAAGTCTTGTAGGTTTCAGTGAACATTGTCCATGATTCTGCCTTGTGTTTCTTGTGTTCCTGTTTGTCTCTCGTTCCTTGTGTCCTGTGTTTATTGTTTTATCTTTTCACTCTCCTTGTATTTGTCTGTTTCCAGTTTTTTTTGCGCACTTCCTCTTTTATTTTGTATTCCTTCCTCTCCTCACGTCTGCCACTTCACTTCCTGCCCTTGTTCCCAATTAGTCTCCTCACCTGTCTATACTTCCCTATCACCCACTCTATATATCAGTCTTATATATATTCAGATTCAGATTCAGATTTCCTTTATTAGTCCCACAGCGGGGAAATTCACAGTATAACAGCAGCTAGAACACACAATGGAAAATAAATAGAGAAAATGCAAGACATAGGGTAAGATAGAAAATAAGAAAAGATATTTAGCATAAAATCTAATATATATATATATATATATATATATATATATATATATATATATATATATATAAACTTTAATTATAATTATACCTGTACACAGTACAGAGACAGGATCTGCCTGAGAATATTATATAATATATAATATATAAAATATCTCAGGTAGAAAAAAGTGAAGAAACAGTGAAACAGTGAAATGAATAGTGAGATGAAGTGGAGTGTATTGAGCAAGAGTCCAGTTATTAGTAAGTTATTTGTTTATTGTCTGCAGACTAGCGGGCATTTTGTTTGTTGTGTAGTCTGACAGCAGCAGGCAGGAAGGACCTGCGGTACCTCTCCTTCACACAGCGTGGATGGAGCAGCCGCTCACTGAAGGAGCTGCCCAGAGCTGTCAGAGTGTCCTGTAGAGGGTGGGACGTGTTGTTTAACAGGGACGACAGCTTAGCCATCATCCTCCCGTTTCCCACCACCTCCACTGAGTCCAGGGGGCATCCCAGGACAGAGCTGGCCCTCCTCACCAGTCTGTCCATTCTCCTCCTGTCCCTGTCCGTGATGCTGCTGGCCCAGCAGACTATCCCATAAAAGATGGCTGATGCCACCACAGAGTCATAGAAAGGTCCTGAGGAGAGGTCCCTGCACTCCAAAAGACCTCAGCCTCCTGAGCAGGAACAGTCTGCTGTTGCCCTTCTTGACAAGGGCATTGGTGTTGTCCGACCAGTCCAGATTGTCATTTAGGTGAACACCCAGGTACTTGTAGGACTTCACAGTGTCGATGTCCGTTCCCTGGATGCTCACCGGTGCAGGCGGAGAGTGTCTACGCCTGCGGAAATCCACCACCAGCTCCTTGGTTTTACCAGCGTTGATCTGGAGGTTGTTCCGCAGGCACCAGTCCGCAAAGTCCTGAATAAGTCCTCTGTACTCTCTGTCGTCCCCATCTGTGATGAGGCCAACAACAGCAGAGTCATCAGAGAACTTCTGGAGATGACATGATGGTGTACTCTATGAAAAGTCTGCAGTGTAGAGGGTGAACAGGAAAGGAGCCAGAACTGGCCAGAACCGTTCCCTGCGGAGCACCGGTGCTGCAGAGAAGCCGATCCGACTCAAAGCCCTGCACCCTCACAAACTGTGGTCTGTGTGAGTGAGGTAGTCCAGAATCCAGGATGTGAGGTGATGGTCCACCCCAGCTAGCTGCAGCTTGTCCCCCAGCAGCCTGGGCTGGATGGTGTTGAATGCACTGGAGAAATCAAAGAACATGATCCTCACAGTGCTTCCATATCAGTCTCCTTCCTTTTGTTCTCTGTGTGTTGTCCTCAGTATATGTGTTGTATATAACTCAACAGCCAGGTAAAGTCTTTCTTAACATCAAGACTGTGAAGACGTTAGCTCCATGTCCTGTTACGCAGGCACAAGGCAGGCAGACCCAAATGCAAATGGGACGTATACACAAACCAGGCAGAATGAGGTTTTGAATGCAAATTTAATAGAGCGAGATCTTACAGGAATCTTGACATGAAGAGCGTGATCTTGACATGGCAAAGGTTGAGAACGATCTGGCAACAAGACAGGGGAGACGCAGACAATATATACACAGAGGTAATGGAGAACAGGTGGAAACAATCAGGGGCGGATGGCAGACAATCACACCGGCGGGAACACACAATGAGGGGAAGTCAAGGGACCTGAAACGACGAGAGGAGAGTTAGGGTTTCAAAATAAAAGGACATGCCAGAACAGGAAACAGAAAACATGACAGACAAAACTTAACAGATCTGACGAGACATTACATGTCCACAGGTTTATTGATGTTAGCAGAAAGGTGAAACTGAAACAAACATTAATTAATTCCATGTTGCGTTAAAGTGTACAGACATACACTTTAAATGTATCAATTTACCATGTAAACATTTCTTTTTAAACATTTCATTTAAACTCTTTAATGAAATATGGTGGAAAGCTCACAAGGCGGCCTCTTTCAGAAATGAATTTGAAATGAAGTGTTTTAACAAACTTCATCGAACACAACGCTGCCTCAGAAATAAAACTTAATGATAGTGCATAACATAAATCAGTACATACCCACGATGCTGCCAAAGGTTTAAGATGCATGTAGACGTGGTGGGATTAGCTCAGGTTAGCCTAAACACAGCTCTCCATGACATGTGCTCTTTTTTTTTGTTGTGTCAATCACTGCTAGGGGACAGCCTCTTGTCAGACACAACTTCCTGACACTCTTAGAGACCTCAGAAACACACAGAGAAATACAATACAATGGTAATGGAAACTTCAACATTAACAGTAGACTTAGACTAGACTTAGACTTGACTTTATTGATCCCTTTGGGATGACTCCCTCAGGGAAATTTACGTTTCCAGCAGCATACAGATAGAAGAAGCACACAGATGAAAAATAAACAGTAAATACTTAAAATACAAAATATAAAATATAAAGAATGGGAATAAAATACTATCAAGTAAATATAAAGAGCTGAGTATGGCCTCGTATGAAATAAGTTATGTTATGGCTTTGTATAGTATAAGTTAAGAGTTATAAATTAAAATTATTGCACATTATTGCATATGATGAGGTTATTGCACCAGAGGAAAAGTGTCCAATGTGTATGTATGTGTTGTACAAGTAAATGTACAATGGCTACCACCCCTACTCTATGTCCTCCTCCCCCCTTGTGAGGAGTTGTAGAGTGTGATGGCATGATGGACAAAGGAGTTCTTGAGCCTGTTGGTCCTGCACTTGGGAAGGAGCAGTCTTTCACTGAACAGGCTCCTCTGGTTGCTGATGACGGTGTGCAGAGGGTGGCTGGCATTGTCCATAATATCCAGCAGTTTGTCCAGAGTCCTCGACTCTGCCACCGTCACCAGAGAGTCCAGCTTCAGTGCCGACCACAGAGCCGGCCTGCGCCTGATCAGTTTATCCAGTCTGGATGTGTCCTTTTTGGATATGCTGCCCCCCCCCCCAGCATACCACAGTGTAAAAGAGGACACTGGCAACCACAGACTGGTAAAACATCTACAGAAGTTTGCTGCAGATGTTGAAGGACCGCAGTCAGCAGTCTCCTTAGGAAGTACATCCTGCTTTGTGTCTTCCCATACAGGTGGCTGGTGTGCGTTGTCCAGTCCAGTTTATTGTCTATCCATAGCCCGAGGTATCTGTATGAGAGTCCACAGCCTCCACCTCAGCTCCCTCTAGCAGGACTGGTCGTGGTCTTGGTCTGGACCTCCCAAAGTCAATAACCAGCTCCTTCGTCTTAGAGGTGTTGAGCTGTAGGTGGTTAGTGTGGCACCATGCAGCGAAGTTCCCTACTACCAGTCTCCGATACTCCTCCTCTCTGTCATCCCTGATGCACCCAACGATGGCTGTGTCATCAGCGTATTTCTGAATATGGCACAGCTCCGAGTTGTAGCAAAAGTCTGAGGTGTACAGGGTGAAGAGAAGAGGGGCCAGCACTGTGCCCTGGGGGGCTCCAGTGCTGCTGACCACCGTGTCAGATGTGATGTCCTTCAGCCCGACATACTGTGGTCTGCCAGTGAGGTAATCGGAGATCCAGTCCATCAGCTGGGGGTCCACTCCCATCCTGCTCAGTTTGTCCTGAAGCAGAGTGGGCTGGATGGTATTGAAGGCACTGGAGAAGTCCAAGAAAAGAATCCTCACTGTGCCGCTTCCCTTATCCAGATGGGAGTGGGCTCGATGGAGCAGGTAGAGGATGGCATCCTCCACACCAACACCTGGTTGGTTAGGCGAACTGCAGGCGATCCTGGGCGTGCTTGCACCTGGGGTCTGAGGAGGCTGAGGAAGAGCCGCTCCAACGTCTTCATCAGATGTGAAGTGAGTGCCACTGGTCGGAAGTCATTCAGCTCGCTGGGCCGGTTCTTCTTCGGAACTGGAACGATGCGGGATGTCTTCCAGAGGGTGGGCACTCTCCCAATCTGCAGGCTGAGGTTGAAGATCCATTGTAGTGGTTCCCCCAGTTCTGCCACGCGCAGGTCTTCAGTAGTCTAGGGCACACTTTATCTGGGCCTGCGGCTTTCCTGGGTCGGAGCTTCCTCAGCTGTCCTCTGACCTGGTCAGTGGTGATGAGTGGCGAAGATTGTGTTGATGTGGGGGAGGAGGAGGGTGGTGTTGTGGTGTCTGGGGGGAGGTGTGTGGAGGGGAGAGGGGGGGGATGGCTGTGGTGAGGGCGGGGGTGGGGGGGCCAAGGGCTGGTTGAACCTGTTGAAGAAGTCATTCAGTTCGTTTGCCCTCTCCATTGTCCCCCCTACGGCTCTGGTCTTTGTGTTGAGACCTGTGATGGTCCTCACACCTTCCCAGACCTTCCCTCATGTTGTTGTTCCCTCAGCTTCTGCTCCACCTTTCTCCTGTAGCTGTCCTTGGCTTCCTTCACACAGTGTTTCACCTCCTGCTGTGCTGCTTTCATGGCCTCCCTGTCTCTGCTCCTGAAGGCAGCCTTCTTCTTGTTGAGGGACAGTCTTGACTTCCCGTGTTACCCAAGGCTTGTTATTAGGGTAGCAGCGGACAGTCTTGACAGGTGGAGACCACGTCTGCGCAGAAGTTCAGGTAATCCGTCAGACAGTGTGTCATCCCCTCTATGTCCTCACCATGCGGGTTCATCAGCACATCCCAGACTGTGGTGTTAAAGCAGTCTCTCAAGGCACTTTCCTTCTCAGGGGACCATCTCCTGACTGATCGTGGTTGTCATGTCACGGTTGCTTTTGGACCAGGGGGGTATACAGTGGCTGTAGGTGGACCAGGTTGTGATCAGACTTCCCCAGTGGGGGAGGGGAGTCGATCTGTATGCGTCCCGTACATTAACATACAGGAGATCAATTGTCCTGTTGTTTCTGGTCGGACAGTCTACAACCTGATTAAAAACAGCCAAAGTAGAGTCCAAAGTTGCATGGTTAAAGTCCCCAGAGATGATCATGAATGCCTCAGGGTGCTGTGTCTGCAGCCTTGCTGTGACAGAGTGGATTTTCTCACAGGCAGTGGCTGCGTCCGCTCTCGGAGGGATGTAAACACAGACGGTGATCACGTGACTGAACTCCCTCGGCAGATAATATGGCCGCAGGCTAACAGCTAGCAGCTCGAGGTCCGGGCAACATGAGACTGTCTTTACGGAGATATGTCCTGGGTTACACCAGTGGTTGTTGACATACATGATGAGTCCCCCACCTTTGCTTTTCCCGCTCGCCTTAGTGTCTCTGTCGGCTCTCACAGCAGTGAATCCCAGCAGGTCCACGTTAGCATCCGGTACTAGGTGGTTCAGCCATGTCTCCCGTGAAGATGAACAAGCTGCTCTCCCGGTAGATCCGCTGGTTGTTCAGTGCGGACAGCTCGTCTATCTTGTTCGGCAGCGAGTTCACATTCCCCATGATGACGGAGGGAATCGATGGCTTGTAGCGCCTCCGATTTTCCGCTAGCTCGGCCTTTAGCTTAGCCCCGGCCTTGCAGCCCCGGGGTCTCCTCCTCAGCTCCGCCGGGATGGGGTGTCGTATCCCGGCTCGTCCCTTTGTTCGTAGAGCCAGAAGTTCCTCCTGTGAATGAGTGAGGAAACTGGCTCTTGGTTGCATTTTAAAGTTGAAAATATCCATGGGATATATAAAACACACAATCTCTTCGCAAGAAGAGTAAAGGAAGGTAGGGGGAAAAGAGGTAAAAAAAGGTTAAAAAAAGAGCTGAAACTGGAGAGCTACTGGAGAGGCAGCCGTCTCACACATCGCCAATAGCATGTTTACAGAACAATCTGTCAGACCATTGATGTCATCTCCTGAGTTAGTTCCTGGCTTGTTCCTGCCTGCTGTATTCCATTAGAAAGAAAGAGTTCATCTACATCTACTCCTCCATCTTGTTGGCATTTTGGGTCCAAACCTTACCTGCCTCATGCTTCAAACCTGACACCATGTTTCCTTTATTTATTTCTCTATTGGATAGATGGCTTTTATTTTGTTTAGTTTATCCTCTAGACCAGAGGTTTTCAAAATAAGAGTCTCCAAACTGTGTGAGTGGAAACTCATTGAATAAAGTGAAAAATATTTTACATTGGAGATCACATAGATTAGAATAAATGTGGGATTTGGTTAAAGAGAGAATTCAGAGATTCTGTCATTTTGGAAAATCTTTTTTTCCTTCTTTCCCAGAGTCAGAAAATAATAAATATAAATAAAAAATAAAAGCTTTTTCATGTATTTGTTGTCATCCGTAGTGATGTCAAACAGCAATATGAAGTTATCTTGGGTCAACTGTTGAGTTTATCTTGGAACAAACAACACAGAGGAGACCAACAGTGTCAGACTATGAAACCACCTTATAGACCCTCACTGAGCTGCACACAATCCCTCCATGTTTAAACTGAATTATTTATTTTGAATTGACTTGATGAGTTATCCTGACAGTTGTTCTTACTGCTGTAATACACATCACAGGTATCAGCTCAACACCAAAGCACAGTCACATGAAGACACACAAAACATCCAGCACATGAAATGATGCTGTTTCTCTCAGAAAGAGGTTTTCTGACACTTGTGAGGTTTTGGAGGGAAACAGTCAGGAGGTGTGTGTCACTTGGTTTGATGGCAGAGGTCTGGAACAAGGACTGCTTTTGAAGCGGGACTCTTAATGGAGACGGGATGATTTAAAAAGAGCTTTGTGTGTGTTGTCCTCCTCTTTCACACACACCAACATCCTGTGGGTCACTCTCAGTGTATGAGGAGAGTGGCAGAGCTGAAGAGGTTCAGGGGGAGCAGGGAGAAGCAGGCCGGATGCACATATTGTGTTGATGTGTCTGAGAGTGATGTAATGTCCATGTTTTGCATGCTGAAAGAGGATGTGCTGCTCTGACCCCCCCTCCTCCTTTCAGGGAGGAGCCTGCTGGAGTCCGATGGTTGACACCAGGTCTCAGGTAGGAAGTGTAAGTGTGTTTTTCATTTCATTCATGGAAAACAAAGCAGCACACATTCAACCATCTTCAGACTGTGACATCACTCATTTAAATCTCTGATGTCATCATCAAACTGCCAATCAATCAACAGATGATCGATCAATAACTGCAGCTGTATTGTGTCTTGTTCTCTCTTCAGATTCCTGTGAACTCACAGTCGACACAAACACAGTAAACAGAAAGATCGAACTGTCTGACAACAACAGGAAGATGATACGTGTGAAGGAGGATCAGCCATATCCTGATCATCCAGACAGATTTGACTTCTGGCCTCAGCTGCTGTGTGAAACTGGTCTGACTGGTCGCTGTTACTGGGAGGTCGAGTGGAGAGGAAGGAGTTTATATATCAGTGAGTTACAGAGGAATCAGCAGGAGAGGAGACAGAAAAGACTGTTGGTTTGGATACGATGATCAGTCCTGGAGTCTGTACTGCTCTGATGGTGGTCATTACTCTGTCTATCACGATGACAGAAAAACACCCATCTCCTCCTCCTCCTCCTCCTCTGTCACTCACAGAGTAGCAGTGTATGTGGACTGTCCTGCTGGCACTCTTCTTCTACAGAGTCTCCTCTGACACACTGATCCACCTCCACACCTTCAACACCACATTCACTGAACCTCTTTATCCTGGATTTGGAGTCTGGTCCTGGTCTGGTTCGTGTGGTTCCTCAGTGTCTCTGTGTCCTCTGTAGGAGGGAGAGTCTCCTCCTGGGGGGGCGATCTGGTCCTGGTCTGGTTCATTAGTGTCAGAAATCTTTCAGGTTCTTGTCCTAAATGAATCAATGAACTTTGTCCAAACTGATTGTCCTGCACAGAGTCCAGACCTGAAGCCCATCCAGGACCTTTGAGATGACCTGGAACTGGACTGTGAGCCAGACCTGATCCTCAATATCACTGCTGGATCTCACTGATGCTCTGGTGTCTGACTGGGAAAAATCCCTGAAGCAGTTTCAACATCTGCTGGAAAGACTGAAACCAGAAGAGGCTGTTATAGGTGCACATTAATGAACATGGTGTCCTGATCACATGTTCCACTGTCACATACTGAGTGAAGGATCAACTGTCCACATACTTTTGGCCACACTAAGTGTCACAGACTAAGACAAACCTGCTCTCTTTACAGTTTGTGAGTCTGTTGTGCCTTTTTGTGGAGGAGACAACTTTATGAAACTGATTTGTTGAATTCTTCCAGTCCAGCAGAGGGCAGCATCATCCCACTGATGAAGAAATTGGTGAGTTGAAATCTTCATAAACCTGAAAGCCTGAGAAGTAATCAGATTTTTAACACTCCAATGTTTGAATGTATGCACAAAGAAGAAACTGTCACATTACACTACAGTGTTGATCTCACATTCTCTGAAAACAAGACAAACTTTTCAAGGTCAACATCAAGAGGAAGCACAGAAAGGTTCAAAGTAGTGGTGGAAGAAACAAAACTTTCTGAAGCACCAAGTAACTGTGATGCAACTATGTAAAATAGCACCTTTCATATAGGTTAGTGCAGGTCAAAGTACTTCACAGATGACAAACATCAGTATTAAAGTGACAAACTAAGTTACCATAGCAACCAGCACTCAGTTAAAGTGATCTTTTTTTTTAAATATCACTGGAGCTCCTTTCTGTGACCTTCATAACTGAAGATGAACATATTTAATCTTTATATGCTGTAATCAAACTTTGGACTTTATCACATCTTATGAGCAGATAAATGATTAATGTTTAACTCATGAGCCTCTCTGGGTGTTTCTGAATCAAAGTTTAGTCTTATTTACTCGGAGCATAAACGGCAGAACCTTCACAAAGATGTTTAGTCGTCCAAGATGGAGCACAGGCCACCATCTCTTTTGGGATTGAGGAAGTTTGTGGAGTAGAACCCAGTGAGCTGTTCACTGAAGTCTCCTTTGATAATCTCTTTCTCTAAGATGCTTAAAATCTTTTTGGCCAAAATCTGTGCCTGGATTGGGTCCTTTACCACATGGGCTCTCAAAGTCCACCATCAAATGTGCCAGTCCCAGACAAGGGGGGCATTCCTGATGGCCATCGGGGGGGTCAATAAAACAAAGTCAAGTCAAAGTCAAAGTCTGCTTTATTGTCAAATCTGCAGCATGTACAGGACATACAGAGAATTGAAATTACGGTTCTCTCAAACCCTTGGTGCATGAAATACAAAAATATAAGCCAATAAACAAAACAAGTACTATCAAACTAAGTAAATAAAACATGATAATAAATAGACAAGGCAAATTACAGTCAATGCAAATATATGTATATGGTTATAGTGCAAAAAAGAAAATTGAGTGGCTGTGTGCTTGTTCCTGAGGGTGTCAAAAGTTCAAATGTTGATTGGGGGGGGGTGTCAGAGTCCTGTGTGTGTGTGTGTGTGTGTGTGTGTGTGTGTGTGTGTGCGTGTGTGTGTGGAAGGGGGGCAGAGCATCCTGACAGCCTGCTGGACGAAGCCGTCCCTCAGTCTGCTGGTCCTGCAGCTCTGCAGTCTCCTTTCTGATGACAGCAGGCTGAAGAAGCTGTGTGAGTGGGTGATTAATATTAAATGATTAATATTTAACTCATGAGCCTCTCTGGGTGTTTCTGAGTCAAAGTTTAGTCTCATTTACTCGGAGTGTCGTGTCTCAAATAGTTTTCTCCATGTGAAGCTCCAGCTGAAGGTAACAAGTTTGAAATGTTTTCCTCGTTAACACAAGCTGTCGTTTGCTTAGTTCAGCTAGAAACAGCAGAAATGTGCAGCTCGATGCTTCATTTCTCCAAAGTCACAGGTTGAAGTGGAAACTTGGGACGAAGAAGGACAAACAGCCGCGATTTTAAACTGAAATGTGATCAATAATCATTAACCAATAATTAGATTAAAGAGATTTCCTTTATATTCATGTTTTAACATTTTATAGAAGATGTTTCTTGTGACTCAGTCTTTTATTTTGAAAGGATCTCTTTCTCGCTTTGGGCTCCTGATCAAGGTTCAGCTTTATTGTCTTTATACAGGATTGATGATAAAAGTGATAGAAAAGCAGCACTAAAGGAAGAAAAATCATCAAGTGTTCCTCCATGCTGCTCTTCACTTCACTGCAGCTTCATGACGCCATCTAGTGGACTGATAGTAGAAGTAGAGCAGCTGATGGCAGCTTCCTCTGACGGCATTCAGCTGAGCCTGATATGAAAGAGAAAATAAGAGCCAATCACTGGAGGAGCAGCTGATCTTTTTACAGGAGAAATGATGGAAAGGAGGATTTCAGTTGATGTGCAGATGAATGATTTGTGTTTCCTCTCCAGATGAAAGTGTGTGTGAGCTGATGTGGATGTGAGTTGAGCAGCATGGATCAGTGTGAGGACAGAGAGGAGAGGAGTCCCTCCCTCTAAAACCAGTCTGTGTGGGGAACATGACAGCCAGACCAAAGCTCAGAGGTGAGATGAGGATCTCCAACTGTCCACCACTCAAATCACTCCACCATCATTATTCACACTCAAAGCTCTGTGTGTGTTGTGTTGAAGGCCAGAGCAGCTGAGACCAGACTGTCCTGGACCTGGACCTGGATCTGGACCTGGACCTGAGCCCAGCTGTGTGTCCTTTAAGAGCGTCCAGTCAGTTGTTCGCTTCTTTGAATTAAAACAACATCCTTCCTCTGACAGGCAGTAAGTATTTTCAGTTTTAAAATGGACAGTGTGACCTAAAATGTTCATGTTTCCCTACTCGTGTTGCTCACTGCTGATGTTTGTCCTCATTAAATCCAGTCTGAACAGTTGTCCTTATAATGTTCATGTTCTGCTGGAAAGATGATGAAGGTTAGAGCAAGATTAGTATTAAAGGACGGGCTGACATGTTTTCTAGTGTATCCCTAAACAACAGTAACATGCCCATATGTCCATTGAAAGAGTTGTTGGTGGCTGTAATTGTTCCTCTTGTGCACACTGGCCCTGAAGAGATCTCTTCCTAATGTGGTTTCAGTGGAAGTGATGGAGGACAAAATCCACAGTCCTGCTTCTGTGTAAAAATCCCTTGTAAAGTTGAGCTGAGGATAATATGAGGCTTCAGCAGTCTGAGTTACACAAATCAAGTGAGGATCTTCCAAAGTTCAAGTGTTTTTAGTGTGAAACTTCCTGTTTGAACTGTTGTATTAAAATGCTTCACCTACCAAAGTCTCTCAATAACAGTCAGGATATTTGTGCTGAGTCTGCTGATGTAAACGTTAGAATACAGGCCAACAGTGTCACTGCTGATGGACCCACACTGAAGTTTGTTATCTGTCAATAACAGCCCAACCTGCTCAGAAACCAGCAGGTTTAGTCCTGGTTTGGTCCAGTTTTTAGAGAGAAATGAAGCCATGATACACAGACTGAAATCATTCAGCTTCACCTTTTATTGAACTTTGGTGTGTTGATCCTTTTCTTGTTGAAAGCTGCTCGTTTCTCCAGCAGCTTCTGTGGCTGAAGACTAAAAAGTGAAATTTCCATCGCTGGTGGTCTTCCTCTCTGTCTAACAGGATCACTGGGAGACCAGCCTCTGCTGGACCTGGACCTGGATCTGAACATGGACCTGGACCTGAGCCCAGCTGTGTGTCCCTCAAGAGTGACCAGTCACATGGTTTCTTCATTGATTTTAAAGAACAACGCCCTTCTTCAAAGAGGTCAGCTTGTTACTCAGAATATTACTGATTCACGTTGTAGCTCTCTTCAGGACAACACAAACAGGTCGGTTCTTTGGAGCGGGCATTTATTGTTTCTACACTTCTTTGTAGCATCTGTTGGTCACAGCGTGAGAACTACGTTAACGATACACACAGTGCGATTGAATTACTAAAAGCACATTGCATGTTAATGAATGAAAGAAAGTACAACATGACGCCACGCGCTCACATGAAATAAAGCGCATTCACAAATGAACAAAATACCTGGTTTGCCGCTTGTCATGAAAAGAGGTCCTTTAGTCTGTAAAATAAAATCTTCTGTGCTCTTTGCTAATAACTCCAATGCAACAAGTTGCTGTAGCACAGTAGCAGACGACGTCGGCTCTCGTTGGGCTGCATACAGTGAATCAACAAATTCCTCGGCAAAGGTCAACAAAAACATTAGTTCTGGGGCAAGGCAAACACACACGCACACACACAAACAGTTAACCCTTTCCTGTCACACAGCAATCGATCATATAAATAACCCTTTTAAACATATCAGACTTTACCCTTTCAACTATTACACAAACTTCATTATTTATATATTTATATATTTATTTATTTATTTCTCACATGAAAATATGAGATTAAGAGTAACATGTTATAAACATTTTTTGTAATGTCATTCACACATTTTAACTGTTATTTATCCAGAGAAGTTTTATTAAAGCTGTTTGTTTATTTTCTGCATCGTTCTTCTTCACATACATTTATATTCTCACATGTGAAAGCTGCCCAGTATAACCAGTATAACCAGTATAACTGGCCTTCATCCATCCATCCATCCATTTTCATTAAGCTTGATCTGCGACCAGGTCGCGGAGGCAGCAGATCTGAGCAGAGATGCCCAGACTTCCCTCACCCCAGACACTTCCTCCAGCTCTTCCGGGGGGACCCCGAGGCGTTCCCAGGCCAGCTGAGAGACATAGTCTCTCCAGCGTGTCCTGGGTCTTCCCCGAGGCCTCCTCCCAGTGGAACATGCCTGGAACACCTCCCTAGGGAGGCGTCCAGGGGGCATCCGAAACAGATGCCCGAAGCCACCTCAGCTGACTCCTCTCGATGTGAAGGAGCAGCGGCTCTACTCCGAGCTCCTCCCGAGTGACCGAGCTTCTCACCCTATCTCTAAGGGAGCGCCCAGCCACCCTGCGGAGGAAACTCATTTCGGCCGCTTGTATCCGCGATCTTGTCCTTTCGGTCATTACCCAAAGTTCATGACCATAGGTGAGAGTGGGAGCATAGATTGACCGGTAAATCGAGAGCTTCGCCTTTCGACTCAGCTCCTTCTTCACCACGACGGTCCGGTACACCGACCGCATAACTGCAGGACGCTGCACCAATCCGCCTGTCAATCTCACGCTCCATCTTTCCCTCACTCGTGAACAAGACCCCGAGATACTTGAACTCCTCCACTTGAGGCAGGACCTCTCCACCCACCCGGAGAGGGCATGCCACCCTTTTCCGGTCGAGAACCATGGCCTCGGATTTGGAGGTGCTGATTCTCATCCCAGCCGCTTCACACTCGGCTGCAAACCTGCTCCAGTACATGCTGAAGGTCCTGGCTTGATGAAGCCAACAGGACAACATCATCTGCAAAAAGCAGAGATGAAATCCTGTGGTTCCCAAACCGGACTCCCTCCGGCCCCTGGCTACGCCTAGAAATCCTGTCCATAAAGATTATGAACAGGACCACCGGTGACAAAGGGGGCAGCCCTGCCGGAGTCCAACATGTACTGGGAACAGGTCTGACTTACTGCCGGCAATGCGAACCAAGCTCCTGCTCCGGTCGTACAGAGACCGAACAGCCCTTAGCAAAGGCCCCTCGGACCCCATACTCGCGGAGCACCCCCCACAGAATACCATGAGGGACACTGGTCGAATGCCTTCTCCAGATCCACAAAGCACATGTGGACTGGTTGGGCAAACTCCCATAAACCCTCAAGCACCCTGTGGACGGTATAGAGCTGGTCCAGTGTTCCACGACCGGGACGAAAACCGCATTGTTCCTCCTGAATCCGAGGGTCGACTATTGGCTGAATTCTCCTCTCCAGTACCCTGGCGTAGACCTTCCCGGGGAGGCTGAGAAGTGTGATCCCCCTGTAGTTGGAACACACTCTCTGGTGTCCCTGTTTTAAAAAGAGGGACCACCACCCCAGTTTGCCACTCCAGAGGCACTGTTCCCCAACCTCCATGCAATGTTGCAGAGGCGTGTCAGCCAAGACAGCCCCACAACATCCAGAGACTTGAGAGGTACTCAGGGCGGATCTCATCCACCCCCGGCGCCTTGCCTTGCCACCGAGGAGCTTGCGAACTACCTCAGTGACTTTGGCTTGGGTGATGGACGAGTCCACCTCAGAGTCCTCCAGCCTCTGCTTCCTCATTGGAAGGCAAGTTGGTGGGATTGAGGAGATCCTCGAAGTATTCCTTCCACCGTCCGAAAACAATGTCCCCAGTTGAGGTCAACAGCTCCCCACCTGCACTGTAAACAGTGTTGGCAGAGTACTGCTTCCCCCTTCTGAGGCGCCGGACGGTCTGCTGCCAGAATCTCTTTGAGGCCGACAGATAGTCCTCCTGCCATGGCCTCACCGAACTCCTCCCAGACCCGAGTTTTTGCCTCCAGGACCGTCCGGGCTGCGGCTTGCTTGGCCTGCCGGTACCTGTCAACTGCGTCAGGAGTCCCACAGGCCAACATGGTCCGATAGGGACTCCTTCTTCAGCCTGACGGCATCCCTTACTTCCGGTGTCCACCACCGGGTTCGGGGGCCCATTGCCGCCACGACAGGCACCAGAGACCTTGCGTCCACAACTTCGAACTGCCGCATGTCGACAATGGAGGCAGAGAACATGGTCCACTCGGACTCAATGTTC
The DNA here is from genome assembly GCA_023238725.1 of Scortum barcoo. NCBI lineage: Eukaryota > Metazoa > Chordata > Actinopteri > Centrarchiformes > Terapontidae > Scortum > Scortum barcoo. Next base: position 14,280,650 of record CM041541.1, on the reverse strand, counting down.
CCCAGCCTCCCTCGGAATCTGTGAGAAGCTCTTCCGGAGGTGGGAGTTGAAGACCTCCCTGACAGAGGGCTCGGCCAGACGTTCCCAACAGACCCTCACAATACGTTTGGGTCTGCCAGGTCTGTCCAACTTCCTCCTCTGCCAGCGGATCCAACTCACCACCAGGTGGTGATCGGTTGACAACTCAGCCCCTCTCTTTACCCAGAGTGTCCAAGACATACGGCCGGAGATCAGATGAAACGACAACAAAGTCGATCATCGACCTCCGGCCTAGGGTGTCCTGGTAATTGCCACGCGATGCACTGATGGACACCCTTATGCTCGAACATGGTGTTCGTTATGGACAAACTGTGACTAGCACAGAAGTCCAATAACAGAAGAACACCACTCGGGTTCAGATCGGGGAGGCCGTTCCTCCCGATCACACCCCTCCAGGTATCACTGTCGTTGCCCACGTGAGCGTTGAAGTCCCCCAGTAGAACAATGGAGTTCCCCAGTCAGAGCACTATCAAGTACCCCTCCCAGGGACTCCAAGAAGGCCGGGTACTCTGTACTGCTGTTCGGCCCGTAGGCACAAACAACAGCAAGAGACCTATCCCCAACCCAAAAGGCGCAAGGGAAGCGACCCTCTCGTTCACCGGGGTGAACTCCAACACATGGCGGCTGAGCTGGGGAGCTATAAGCAAGCCCACACCAGCTCGCCGCCGCTCACCCTGGGCAACTCCAGAGTAGTGGAGGGTCCAGCCCCTCTCAAGGAGCTGGGTTCCAGAGCCCAAGCTATGCGTGGAGGTGAGCCCGACTTATCTCTAGCCGGTACCTCTTCAACCTCCCGCATGCACAAGCTCAGACTCCTTCCCCCCAGCAAGGTGACATTCCAACTGGTCTTCATTTCTTAAGTTACAAAATCATTTCTCCACGCACACATCCAGTTTGAACTAAAATGTTCATGTTTCCCTCCTCATGTTGCTCACTGCTGATGTTTGTCCTCATTAAATCCAGTCTGAACGGTTTTCCTTATAATGTTCAACACACACGCACACACACACACACAAACAGTTAACCCTTTCCTGTCACACAGCAATCGATCATATAAAGAACCCTTTTAAACATATCAGACTTTACCCTTTCAACTATTACACAAACTTCATTATTTATATATATATTTATTTATTTATTTATTTATTTATCACATTAAATTTGAGATTGATTAAGAGTAACATGTCATAAACATTTTTGTAATGTCATTTACACATTTTAACTGTTATTTATCCAGAGAAGTTTTATTAAAGCTGTTTGTTTATTTTCTGCATCGTTCTTCTTCACATACATTTATATTCTCACATGTGAAAGCTGCCCACTATAACCAGTATAACCAGTATAACCAGTATAACTGGTCTTCATTTCTTCAGTTAAAATCATTTCTCCAAGCACACATCCAGCGTGACCTAAAATGTTCATGTTTCCCTCCTCATGTTGCTCACTGCTGATGTTTGTCCTCATTAAATCCAGTCTGAACAGTTTTCCTTATAATCATGTTCTGCTGGAAAGATGATGAAGGTTAGCAAGGTGAGCAAGATTAGTATTAAAGGACGGGCTGACATGTTTTCTAGTGTGTCCCTAAACAACAGTGACATGCCCATATGTCCATTGAAAGAGTTGTTGGTGGCTGTAATTGTTCCTCCTGTGCACACTGGCCCTGAAGAGATCTCTTCCTAAGGTGGTTTCAATGGAAGTGATGGAGGACAAAATCCACAGTCCTGCTTCTGTGTAAAAACCCCTTGTAAAGTTGAGCTGAGGATAATATGAGGCTTCAGCAGTCTGAGTTACACAAATCAAGTGAGGATCTTCCAAAGTTCAAATGTTTTTAGTGTGAAACTTCCTGTTTGAACTGTTGTATTAAAATGCTTCACCTACCAAAGTCTCTCAATAACAGTCAGGATATTTGTGCTGAGTCTGCTGATGTAAACGTTAGAATACAGGCCAACAGTGTCACTGCTGATGGACCCACACTGAAGTTTGTTATCTGTCAATAACAGTCCAACCTGCTCAGAAACCAGCAGGTTTAGTCCTGGTTTGGTCCAGTTTTTAGAGAGAAATGAAGCCATGATACACAGACTGAAATCATTCAGCTTCACCTTTTATTGAACTTTGGTGTGTTGATCCTTTTCTTGTTGAGAGCTGCTCGTTTCTCCAGCAGCTTCTGTGGCTGAAGACTAAAAAGTGAATTTCCATCGCTGGTGGTCTTCCTCTCTGTCTAACAGGATCACTGGGAGACCAGCCTCTGCTGGACCTGGACCTGGATCTGAACATGGACCTGGATCTGAGCCCAGCTGTGTGTCCCTCAAGAGTGACCAGTCACATGGTTTCTTCATTGATTTTAAAGAACAACGCCCTTCTTCAAAGAGGTCAGCTTGTTACTCAGAATATTACTGATTCACGTTGTAGCTCTCTTCAGGACAACACAAACAGGTCGGTTCTTTGGAGCGGGCATTTATTGTTTCTACACTTCTTTGTAGCATCTGTTGGTCACAGCGTGAGAACTACGTTAACGATACACACAGTGCGATTGAATTACTAAAAGCACATTGCATGTTAATGAATGAAAGAAAGTACAACATGACGCCACGCGCTCACATGAAATAAAGCACATTCACAAATGAACAAAATACCTGGTTTGCCGCTTGTCATGAAAAGAGGTCCTTTAGTCTGTAAAATAAAATCTTCTGTGCTCTTTGCTAATAACTCCAATGCAACAAGTTGCTGTAGCACAGTAGCAGACGACGTCGGCTCTCGTTGGGCTGCATACAGTGAATCAACAAATTCCTCGGCAAAGCTCAACAAAAACATTAGTTCTGGGGCAAGGCAAACACACACACACACACACAAACAGTTAACCCTTTCCTGTCACACAGCAATCGATCATATAAATAACCCTTTTAAACATATCAGACTTTACCCTTTCAACTATTACAAAAAACTTTATTTATCACATGAAAATATGAGATTAAGAGTAACATGTCAAACATTTTTTGTAACGTCATTCATACATTTTAACTGTTATTTTTCCAGTGAAGTTTTATTAAAGCTGTTTGTTTATTTTCTGCATCGTTCTTCTTCACATACATTTATCCGACACATGTTTTTCACGAGGGTTCAAGTACCTACGGAGACCATAGATGCAACAAAAGAACAGTTTTGACACACTGAAGCAGCTGGTTACCAATGCACCAACGCTTAAGTTCTGTGATGTCAAGAAGCCAGTGACGTTATCGGTGGATGCTAGCTCAAAAGGAATAGGAGCTGTTATACTGCAGGATGTGAGGCCTGTGGCATATGGATCATGAGCACTTACGGACTGTCAACGCCGATATGCCCAAATTGAGAAAGAATTACTCACCATAGTTTATGGGTGTGAGAAGTTACACGAATATGTATATGGCAGAGAAATCCAGGTTGAGAGTGATCATAAACCACTCGAAAGCATCTTCAAAAAGCAACTCCAGCAGGCTCCTATGCGGCTGCAAAGGATGCTGCTAAGGCTACAGAGGTACACTCTCAATGTCACATATAAGCCAAGTAAGGAGCTACACATCGCTGATGCTTTGAGCCGTGCCTACCTCCAAGAGCAACAAGGGGAGTTGTTAGGAGAAGAACTGGAAGTCAACTGGGTCACACCTCAACTACCCATCTCTGATGAGAAGTTGAACATGTTGAACACACGGACTATATTAACTTTTGTGTGGAGAACACCGTACCCACCAGGACTGTACAGGAGCTTCTCCAACAGCAAGCCCTGGATTACCTCAGACATTAAGGCTCTCCTGAAGGAGAAGAAGGAGAGCTTTTGTGTCTGGAAATAAAGAGGAGCTGAAGTCTGTGCAGAGGGAGCTGAGGAGGATGATCAGGAAGGGGAAGAGACAGCTACAGGAGGAAGATGGAGCACCAGCTGCAAGCAGAACAACATCTGTGGTGTCTGGAAGGGACTTAAGACCATCTCGGGCTTCAAGGAGCCAAAGTCCCAGCCTGTGGGAGACCAGGGGTGGGCAAATGACCTGAACTTATTCTTCAACAGATTTGATCAGGCATCCGCCCCTCCCCCAGGCCCAGTCTCCTCTGCTGCAACCCCCATCTTGCTCTGTGCCCCCTGTCCACTGCTCCTCCTGTGCCCCCTCACCCCCTCTCATGACCTTCAGCTCACACCCACCCGACACTTCCAGTTCACACTCTGTCCTGTGCCCCCCCCATCAACACCTCCCTGCTCCAGCCTGCTCCTCACATCACACCAGGTGAGGAATGCCCTGAAGAAAAACAGGGCCAGGAAAGCAGCAGGTCCGGATGGCATCAGCTCCAGGCTCCTGAAGTCCTGCGCAGACCAGCTGTGTGGGATTTTTGGGTACACATTCAACCTGAGCCTGAAGCTGGGGAGAGTGCCACAGCTCTGGAAGACGTCCTGCATCGTCCCAGTGCCAAAGACACCGCACCCCAAGGAGCTCAACAGCTACAGGCCGGTAGCTCTGACGTCTCATCTGATGAAGACGCTGGAGAGACTGGTCCTCGCCCATCTGCGCCCGCTGGTGAGCTCCTTCATGGACCCGCTGCAGTTCGCCTACCAGCCTGACATCGGGGTGGATGATGCCGTCATCTACCTCCTTCACACCTCCCTCACTCACCTGGAGAAGGCTGGAAGCACTGTGAGGATCATGTTCTTTGATTTCTCCAGTGCATTCAACACCATCCAGCCCAGGCTGCTGGGGGACAAGCTGCAGCTAGCTGGGGTGGACCATCACCTCACTACATGGATTTTGGACTACCTCACACACAGACCACAGTTTGTGAGGGTGCAGGGCTTTGAGTCGGATCGGCTTCTCTGCAGCACCGGTGCTCCGCAGGGAACGGTTCTGGCTCCTTTCCTGTTCACCCTCTACACTGCAGACTTTTCATACAATACACCATCATGTCATCTCCAGAAGTTCTCTGATGACTCTGCTGTTGTTGGCCTCATCACAGATGGGGACGACAGAGAGTACAGAGGACTTATTCAGGACTTTGCGGACTGGTGCCTGCGGAACAACCTCCAGATCAACGCTGGTAAAACCAAGGAGCTGGTGGTGGATTTCCGCAGGCGTAGACACTCTCCGCCTGCACCGGTGAGCATCCAGGGAACGGACATCGACACTGTGAAGTCCTAAATGACCTCCTAACCTAAATGACAGTCTGGACTGGTCGGACAACACTAGGCATGCCCTTGTCAAGAAGGGCAACAGCAGACTGTTTCCTGCTCAGGAGGCTGAGGTCTTTTGGAGTGCAGGGACCACTCCTCAGGACCTTCTATGACTCTGTGGTGGCATCAGCCATCTTTTATGGGATAGTCTGCTGGGCCAGCAGCATCACGGACAGGGACAGGAGGAGAATGGACAGACTGGTGAGGAGGGCCAGCTCTGTCTGAGCTCTGGGATGCCCCCTGGACTCAGTGGAGGTGGTGGGAAACGGGAGGATGATGGCTAAGCTGTCGTCCCTGTTAAACAACACGTCCCACCCTCTACAGGACAGTCTGACAGCTCTGGGCAGCTCCTTCAGTGAGCGGCTGCTCCATCCACGCTGTGTGAAGGAGAGGTACCGCAGGTCCTTCCTGCCTGCTGCTGTCAGACTACACAACAAACAAAATGCCCGCTAGTCTGCAGACAATAGACAATGAACAATAAACAATAACACTATTTCACTGTTTTTTTGCACTCCCTGAGATATTATATATATTTCTCATATGTATACTCTCAGGCACACTCCCTCTGTACTATGTACAGGTTTACTTACAGTTATAGTTATAATTATTTATCTTGGATTATTTTACCTTTTATTTCATTTTATTTTATTTTATCTCATGTAGTCTTACACTTCTTATTGACTATTTCCCACTATGTGTCTTCGCTGCTGTTACGCTGTGAATTTCCCCGCTGTGGGACTAATAAAGAAAATCTGAATCTGAATCTGAATGTTCAAGAAAATGACAGCAGATGATCCTGAAATGCAAATGCTCAGAGACATTACAATAAATGGATGGCCAAAAGAAAGGATGTTTCAAAGGAAATGCAGAAATATTGGACCTTCAAAAAGGAAATCAGCTATGGATCACGACTAATGTTCAGAAATGCAAAACTCATCGTACCAAACCAGATGAGACAGGAAATGCTGGACAGGATTCATGAGTCACACCTGGGCATAGTGAAATGTAAAGAAAGAGCAAGGGACATTCTCTACTGGCCAGGTATGTCAATGTTAGGATCCCTGTCTGTCTTGTGTTTGTCTCCCTCTGTCTGTGTTGTCTGTCATTGTCTGTTGGCTGCCTAGGAGGACGAGGTTACTCCAGGGCATTCATCACCACACCTGGTTCAATCGCATCACCTGAGAGTCATTCTGCAATCAACTCGTCAGCAGTATTTAAGCCCGCGGCTCATTCATCCACTCTTCGCCAGATTGTTCAGGTTACCCAACTTGGTACTTTGTGGCTCTTTTTCCCCCCCGAGCTTCTGCCTGTTTCTAATCTGTTCTGTTTTTGTGCTCCAGACTCCTGGTTTTGCCGAATCTACCTGCCTCCAGTGGTGAGTTTAAGGCATTTTCAGAAAGCTGGGAATTTCAACATGTCACTTCCAGTCCAAGACATGCGCAGTCTAATGGACAAGCGGAGAGAACAGTACAAACTGTCAAGAACATGCTCAAAAAGGCACAGCACAGCAATGGTGATCCTTACATTGCTCTGCTGGAGAAACGCAACACACCAATTGAGGGTGTGGGGTTTTCTCCTGCGCAGCTATTAATGGGACATCGTCTGAAGTCCAAACTGCCAACATCCCCCACTCTACTGACTACTGAAGGCAGAGCTGAAGTACGTGAGAAGCAAAAGTACAAGCAGCTAAAGCAAAAGAGCTACTATGACAGACACACGGCAGCTGCCTGATCTGCGAACAGGTGAAAATGTCAGAATACAGAAAGGAGACACATGGCAGCCAGCTGTGGTTGTGAACAAACATCAGCAACCAAGATCCTTCATTGTTCGTACAACAGATGAAAACATCTACAGGAGGAACAGGAAGCATCTACTGAAGACGGGGGAGAGAGATTTTCTACCTACAGATGCAAAGGATAAGTTCACCTACTCAGGCATTGAAACAAACAACACCAAGAGTGATGGAGACTGCAAGGTCACAGAGGTCACTTCAGAGGCTGATGCCGCTGCAGGACCAGTGCAGTCACAGCTGTATCACACGAGGTCTGGGAGGTCTGGGAGACAAGTCAAGCTTCCAGCTAGATACAGAGACTAGATGTATGCACAGTACTATCACACAGTTTGAGACAAAGTTGAAAATGTTACTTTCTAAGGTGTAAGGAAAAAATCAAGTGTTTTAGAAAGTACACTACAGCAGTAGTGTAAGGTACACAGTACAAGAAGTTAAGTTGTGTGTGTTTTTTTTTTTTTTTTTTAAGTTGTTAATATTTGGACTGGTTGAAACTTGGTTTGGTTATTAACAATGTTGTAAAAAAAGAAAAACTTAAGAAGGGGATGTAATATATTCTGTTAATGTTGGTAACGTCTGTGCGTGTGACATCATGACGTAAAGTATTTACGGAAGTCGGTAAATAATAAAACGTGGTTAAGTCTACAGCGGTGTCCGAGTCTCATTATATACAGCATATTAAAATAACCAGTATAAACAGTATAAGCAGTATCAGCAGTCTTCAGTCATGTGACAGCAGAAATAGAAACTTGTCAGTGAGAACAGCTGGACTGTGATCAGCTGCTGTAAAACTCAGAATGAAGCATCACAGAGAGTCTGAGGAAACACACAGTTGGTTTCTTATTGATGCTGCTGATGGATTTAAAAAAGTAAAGTTCAACAGCTGACGGCTGCATCACGGCGTCACATCAGGCTGCAGTTCAGCCTCTGTCAACATGTCTGTCTGTAATCAACACTTCGAACTCAGAGGACCTTTAGCTTGTGTTTGTCTCTGTGTGGACAGACATCATGTGAGCTAATTCTTCATGATTCCTCCACAGAGTCCACCAGGAGAGCTCAGAGGTTCCCAGTGGTCCCAGTGGTCAAACACACCTGGACTTCATATTTATGGTCTGTACATGTACAACAACTACTTTTCCACCTGTTGTGTTCACAATAATCTCCATGCTGCACTTTGTAGACCAGTGGATTGTCAGTGTGTCCAACATGGATCTGATATTTGTTCCATGATTTTAGTCTGATTGTGGCGTTCATATAAACTTCTGTTCCAGCTGCTGGAGGAGAACATTGTCACTTTTGTGAAGAACGAGCTGAAGAAGATCCAGAAGGTTCTGACTTCAGATTACCCAGAATGCTTAGAGAGTCAGAGGGAGGATGAGGAGGTGTTGGACGGTGAGGATGAAGAGCAGAGGAGGAGCAGCAGAGAGGCATTTCTGAAGATCACACTGCACTTCCTGAGGAGGATGAAGCAGGAGGAGCTGGCTGACTGTCTGCAGAGCAGTAAGAGGATTTCTCTAAAGATTTAAGATGCTGGATAAATGGAACATTTACTGATGTCTCAAGAGATGAAGGGAGATATGTTTATATGTACTTTATTTAAACTGTCACATTTTCTTTATAAATCACATATTTATCTTATTTTTTGTGTTCATTCAGAACTTCTTGTTCCAGTCTGTCAGCGTAAACTTAAATCTCACCTGCAGAAGAAGTTCCAGTGTGTGTTTGAAGGGGATTGCTAAAGCAGGAAACCCAACCCTTCTGAACCAGATCTACACAGAGCTCTACATCACAGAGGGAGGGACTGCAGAGGTCAATGATGAACATGAGGTCAGACAGATTGAAACAGCATCCAGGAAACCAAACAGACCAGAAACATCAATCAGACAAGAAGACATCTTTAAAGCCTCACCTGGAAGAGATGAACCAATCAGAACAGTGATGAACAAAGGGAGTGGCTGGCATTGGGAAAACAGTCTTAACACAGAAGTTCACTCTGGACTGGGCTGAAGACAAAGCCAACCAGGACATACACTTCACATTTCCATTCACTTTCAGAGAGCTGAATGTGCTGAAAGAGAAAAAGTTCAGCTTGGTGGAACTTGTTCATCAGTTCTTTACTGAAACCAAAGAAGCAGGAATCTGCAGGTTTGAAGAGTTCCAGGTTGTCTTCATCTTTGACGGTCTGGATGAGTGTCGACTTCCTCTGGACTTCCACAACAATGAGATCCTGACTGATGTTACAGAGTCCACCTCAGTGGATGTGCTGCTGACAAACCTCATCAGGGGGAAACTGCTTCCCTCTGCTCGCCTCTGGATAACCACACGACCTGCAGCAGCCAATCAGATCCCTCCTGAGTGTGTTGACATGGTGACAGAGGTCAGAGGGTTCACTGACCCTCAGAAGGAGGAGTACTTCAGGAAGAGATTCAGAAATGAAGGAGCAGGCCAGCACAATCATCTCCCACATCAAGACATCACGAAGCCTCCACATCATGTGCCACATCCCAGTCTTCTGCTGGATCACTGCTACAGTTCTGGAGGATGTGTTGAAAACCAGAAAGAGAGGAGAGCTGCCCAAGACCCTGACTGAGATGTACATCCACCTTCCTGGTGGTTCAGTCCAAAGTGAAGAACATCAAGTATGATGGAGGAGCTGAGACAGATCCACACTGGAGTCCAGAGAGCAGGAAGATGATTGAGTCTCTGGGAAAACTGGCTTTTGAGCAGCTGCAGAAAGGCAACCTGATCTTCTATGAATCAGACCTGACAGAGTGTGGCGTTGATATCAGAGCAGCCTCAGTGTACTCAGGAGTGTTCACACAGATCTTTAAAGAGGAGAGAGGACTGTACCAGGACAAGGTGTTCTGCTTCGTCCATCTGAGTGTTCAGGAGTTTCTGGCTGCTCTTCATGTCCATCTGACCTTCATCAACTCTGGAGACAATCTGCTGTCAGAAGAACAATCAACTTCACAGAAGTCTGAAACAAGAAAAGATGAATCTGCAGTGACACACTTCTACCAGAGTGCTGTGGACAAGGCCTTACAGAGTCGAAATGGACACCTGGACTTGTTCCTGCACTTCCTCATGGGACTTTCACTGCAGACCAATCAGACTCTCCTACGAGGTCTGCTAACACAGACAGGAAATAGCTTAAAGACCAATCAGATAACAATTGAGTACATCAAGACGAAGATTGAAGAGACTCCCTCTGCAGAGAAAAGCATCAATCTGTTCCACTGTCTGAATGAACTGAATGATCGTTCTCTGGTGGAGCAGATCCAAAAGTCCCTGAATTCAGGAAGTCTCTCCACAGATAAACTCTCTCCTGCTCAGTGGTCAGCTCTGGTCTTCATCTTACTGTCATCAGAAAAAGATCTGGATGTGTTTGACCTGAAGAAATACTCTGCTTCAGAGGAGGCTCTTCTGAGGCTGCTGCCAGTGGTCAAAGCCTCCAACAAAGCTCTGTAAGTGGGATTTATTGATGATTAAATTCTCGACTATCTTTCAAAGGGAGCAGATTTAAATGACTTATTACTTATTTCCACTTTGTTCTCTCTCCAGACTGAGTGGCTGTAACCTCTCAGAGAGAAGCTGTGAAGCTCTGTCCTCAGTTCTCAGCTCCCAGTCCTCTAATCTGAGAGAGCTGGACCTGAGTAACAACAACCTGCAGGATTCAGGACTGATGCTGCTGCCTGCTGGACTAGAGAATCTACACTGTAGATTGGAAACTCTCGGGTTTGTTCAAATAACTTTTTGTCTCAAATGAACAGAGATATCTCTCTAAATAGTATTTTCAATTTAATCTAAATAGCTACACTTATGCCAGGATTTCAAATTTTAGAGTACAGACAATCTTAGAAATCTACAGTGTATTAGTTTCTTATGCAGATTCTCATATTTATCAGAACAAAATATATGAAATGTGGCTGAGATTGAGACCCTCATTTATGTTTTGATAGCATGTGAATTAGTTTATGGGAAGCCTGCCAAACTAACTAACTAAATATTTCAGTAAAATATTGTTTCTCATATTGTTCATTATTTTATCTCCAGAGTGAGTGGCTGTAACCTCTCAGAGAGAAGCTGTGAAGCTCTGTCCTCAGTTCTCAGCCTCCCAGTCCTCTAATCTGAGAGAGCTGGACCTCAGTAACAACAACCTGCAGGATTCAGGAATGAAGCTGCTGTCCACTGGACTAGAAAGTTTACATTGTCAATTGGAAACTCTCAGGTTTGTTCAAATTATTTTTTGTCTCAAATGAATGGTGATACTTCTCTAAATATTAATCTCAGTTTAATATGTCAGGATTTCAAATTTTACAGACAATATTAGAATTGTCCAATGTATTTGGTTCTTATGTAGATGTCATGGTCCTGGTTGTCTCTCTCTTTGTGTTCTGTTTCCTGTTTTTTCTTTTCCCTCTCCTTGTATTTGTCTTTTTCCAGTTGTTTTGCTCACTTCCTGTTTTATTTTGTCCTCATTCCTCATCTCACATGTTTCTCACTTCACTTCCTGCCATTGTGTGTTTCTTTTAATGTTCTGCTCCGCCCTGATTGCTTTCACCTGTCCTCTGTTAGTCTCCTCACCTGTCTCTTCCCCATCACCCACACTATATATAAGATAAGATAAGATAAGATAAGATAAGATAAGATAAGATTCTTTTATTAAAGCAGCTCAAGATAGACAGGCAAATATGAGAATGAGAACAAAAAATAGATATATATAAAATAGATGGTGACAATGACATAAATACACTATAAACATAAATACACTCTATACATCCTCTATATATACAAATTGTTATTACACTGGAGAAAAATCTAATTGGACTTGGTATGTGTAAAGTGATTAAAGTGACCAAAAATGACCAAAATGTTGTTTGTGACGGACGATGATAATTACAGCAGTGTTATGTTATGTTGAGTTAAATGTATGTGAATGAACGAGCTGCTTAAGGCGCCCACAGTCTCATACAGGGGTGGCTCAGCTCAGCTAACATCCTCTTCTCACCACATCCTCTACAGAGTCCAGGGGGCCGCCCACCACAGATCTCGCCCTCTTTAACCGTTTATTGAGTCTTTTTCTGTCGCTCTCTGTACATCCTCCTCCCCAACAGAGACTACATAGAAGTCTGTATCAGTTCCCTTCCCTTGTTTCTTTGTCAGTTCTTATGTGTTTCTTCCCCGTTGATCTTCACTGTGTTCTACCCTGAGATTCTGCCCCTAGTTTCAGCTTCATACTTCCCCTTCTGTGTCTGTCGTAATACCTACCTCCACAGCCTGTATTTGCCTCATATCTGCCTGCTTGTGCCTTCCAGTAAGCCCATTAAAGATCTTTTGCATTGCTCTCCCCCTGTCTTATCCTGCACTGGGGCCATGCTAATTGCTAGGGACTGGGAACATGATCAAATGAGCCGTTGACTAAAGTACACTGCTCAAAAAAATAAAGGGAACACTTAAACAAAACAACACAATGTAACTCCAAGTCAATCACACTTCTGTGAAATCAAACTGTCCACTTAGGAAGCAACACTGATTGACAATCAATTTCACATGCTGTTGTGCAAATGGAATAGACAACAGGTGGAAATTATAGGCAATTAGCAAGTTTTACACCCAACTTTAGCCCAATAAAGGAGTGGTTCTGCAGGTGGTGACCACAGACCACTTCTCAGTTCCTGTGCTTTCTGGCTGATGTTTTGGTCACTTTTGAATGCTGGCGGTGCTTTCACTCTAGTGGTAGCATGAGACGGAGTCTACAACCCACACAAGTGGCTCAGGTAGTGCAGCTCATCCAGGATGGCACATCAATGCGAGCTGTGGCAAGAAGGTTTGCTGTGTCTGTCAGCGTAGTGTCCAGAGCATGGAGGCGCTACCAGGAGACAGGCCAGTACATCAGGAGATGTGGAGGAGGCCGTAGGAGGGCAACAACCCAGCAGCAGGACCGCTACCTCCGCCTTTGTGCAAGGAGGAACAGGAGGAGCACTGCCAGAGCCCTGCAAAATGACCTCCAGCAGGCCACAAATGTGCATGTGTCTGCTCAAACGGTCAGAAACAGACTCCATGAGGGTGGTATGAGGGCCCGACGTCCACAGGTGGGGGTTGTGCTTACAGCCCAACACCGTGCAGGACGTTTGGGCTGGCAAATTTGCCACTGGCGCCCTGTGCTCTTCACATATGAAAGCAGGTTCACACTGAGCACATGTGACAGAGTCTGGAGACGCCGTGGAGAACGATTCTGCTGCCTGCAACATCCTCCAGCATGACCGGTTTGGCAGTGGGTCAGTAATGGTGTGGGGTGGCATTTCTTTGGGGGGCCGCACAGCCCTCCATGTGCTCGCCAGAGGTAGCCTGACTGCCATTAGGTACCGAGATGAGATCCTCAGACCCCTTGTGAGACCATATGCTGGTGCGGTTGGCCCTGGGTTCCTCCTAATGCAAGACAATGCTAGACCTCATGTGGCTGGAGTGTGTCAGCAGTTCCTGCAAGACGAAGGCATTGATGCTATGGACTGGCCCGCCCGTTCCCCAGACCTGAATCCAATTGAGCACATCTGGGACATCATGTCTCGCTCCATCCACCAACGCCACGTTGCACCACAGACTGTCCAGGAGTTGGCGGATGCTTTAGTCCAGGTCTGGGAGGAGATCCCTCAGGAGACCATCCGCCACCTCATCAGGAGCATGCCCAGGCGTTGTAGGGAGGTCATACAGGCACGTGGAGGCCACACACACTACTGAGCCTCATTTTGACTTGTTTTAAGGACATTACATCAAAGTTGGATCAGCCTGTAGTGTGTTTTTCCACTTTAATTTTGAGTGTGACTCCAAATCCAGACCTCCATGGGTTAATAAATTTGATTTCCATTGATAATTTTTGTGTGATTTTGTTGTCAGCACATTCAACTATGTAAAGAACAAAGTATTTAATAAGAATATTTCATTCATTCAGATCTAGGATGTGTTATTTTAGTGTTCCCTTTATTTTTTTGAGCAGTGTATAAATCAGCCAAGAAGACCAGCAAACTAGTCCAAAAGACAACAGCTGAGTTTTGTGTGGTGTTGCAGACTGTGGTCACCTTTATCACCTGGGTGGGATGATTCACTGGCTGGATGTGCAGAGAACAGTTGAAGTCCAGCAGTGGTTGACATGTCCTGGAGGGGGAAAGAGGTTGTGATGTGACTCCCCCCACATGTAGCTCAAAATGTTCTGTCCCATTTTGGCCTTCATCTTCTCCCTACATTTGTTCTTGGCCTCTGTTCTTTAGTTCTTCATTATCCCTCATTAACCCTAACCCTCATTATCACTGGTTGCCATGGTGAATCGTAGTATCATAATATCGTAGTATAGTAGTCACACCTTTAACTCAGAGTGAACAGCAGCAGAAAGCTTCGCTGTGCTTGAACTTCTGAAGTGCTCTGGAAAATGTAGCTTGTTTGGACGTTACCTTATGACTTGATGAATAAAGGAGCAAAGCTGCTGAAAGGCTGTTTGACTCAGAAAACATCAACATGACATGAGAAATGTAGTTAAACTACTAATGCTGATAGTTAGCTCTAAATAGCTCTGCTATTGTCCAACACTGTTTATTTATTCATTTGGAGACAGTTTCTTGTTGTCTGACTGATGCAGCAGTACCCTCAGATGATCTGCCATGTGTGATGTTTTGTGTGTTTGCAGGCTGTTCAGGCTGTCTGATCACAGAGGATCAGGCTGTGCTTCTCTGGCCTCAGCTCTGAAGCTCCAACCCCTCCCATCTGAGAGAGCTGGACCTGAGCTACAATCATCCAGGAGACTCAGGAGTGAAGCTGCTGTCTGCTGGACTGGAGGATCCACAGTGGAGACTGGACACTTTCAGGTATGAAGAGGCCTGCTGCTGCCACAGACAGTCAGTCTGATAGAGGAGGACTTTTTAGTTCATGGAGGATATAAGTGTTATATGAACAGTCACACATGTAGGAAGTCATTTTTCTTTGCTCAGAACAGAAACACGGGTCGAACATTAGGGGATATTTGTGTAGGTCTTTGTGATTCATGGAGGATATGAGTGTTACAAGGATGAGGAATTTTAATTTTTATCTTTTACTTTATGTAATAACAACCTGTGTCTAAATATCATTCATCATTTAGCAAACAGGAAGACGTAAATACTTATTTTCTGTATATTCAGTGTATTATGTTTGCGGGAGAGTGGAACATGACCCAGTTTCTGACAGGACCAGACAGAACTTGTGTGGACTAAAATGCACACAATGTGACTTTCAGGCAGGTAGATCACAGGATTAGGAAAATTAGTCCGCTGAGGCATAATGAAGCCACGGCTGTTTTCACGTCATTTTATCGAATGCCTACCTGACAAACTATACCACTCACCTGTAATTCAGCATGAGGACCATCATTTATTTCAAGCTATGTTCTCTCACCTGGTTCAAATATGAATCTTACTGCTGTATTATGGTCAAATTTACTGTTTTAACCTCCTCACAGCATTATAAATATTAGATGTTATTTATAATACGAATGTGCAAAATATTCTGGTCTAAAAACTAGTGAGCTAAGGAGCAGTCTGTAGTCCGGTCCTCTTCAGCAGCAGCTGCAGATCCTGATCCTGCAGCAGGATGGTCTGGTCAGTACCGTCACGTCCCTCAGTGCAACCAGCAAGCTTCAGCGTCTGTTTCCCTCTTTCTAAGTTGAAAAATAAACCCAAAACGCAGTAAATAAATACACCAGCACAGTATGAAATTTCAGCATGTATGTTTCTAACCAGCAACATTATATTGTGAGTTTTTTGTTTTGACATGCACATTCGAACATTCGACCAATCAGAAATGTTTGCTCACCCACAAAGTTCCTGGTACTTTGAAAAGTACTTCCTCTGCACTGTGAATGTTTACATGGTGTGTTCAATAAAAACACAAAAACATATAATTGTTTGTGTGGTATTAGTTTAAGCAGACTGTGTTTGTCTATTGTTGTGACTTGGATGAAGATCAGAACACATTTTATGACCAATTTATGCAGAAAACCAGGTAATTCCAAAGGGTTCACATACTTTTTCTTGCAACTGTATTGTGTTGATGTGTCTGAGAGTGATGTAATGTCCATGTTTGCATGCTGAAAGAGGATGTGCTGCTCTGACCCCCCCTCCTACTTTCAGGGTGGAGCCTGCTGGAGTCCGATGGTTGACACCAGGTCTGAGGAAGTGTAAGTGTGTTTTTCATTTCATTCATGAAAACAAAGCAGCACACATTCAACCATCTTCAGACTGTGACATCACTTATTTAAATCTCTGATGTCATCATCAAACTGCCAATCAATCAACAGATGATCAATAACTGCAGCTCTATTGTGTCTTGTTCTCTGATCAGATTCCTGTGAACTCACATTCGACACAAACACAGTAAACAGAAAGATCGAAACTGTCTGACAACAACAGGAAGATGACAAATGTGGAGGAGGATCAGTCATATCCTGATCATCCAGACAGATTTAAGTGGCCTCAGCTGCTGTGTGAAACTGGTCTGACTGGTCGCTGTTACTGGGAGGTCGAGTGGAGAGGAAGAGTTTATATATCAGTGAGTTACAGAGGAATCAGCAGGAGAGGAGGCAAAAAAGACTGTTGGTTTGGAAGAAATGATCAGTCCTGGAGTCTGTACTGCTCTGATGGTGGTCATTACTCTGTCTATCACGATGACAGAAAAACATCCATCTCCTCCTCCTCCTCCTCCTCCTCCTCTGTCTCTCACAGAGTAGCAGTGTATGTGGACTGTCCTGCTGGCACTCTGTCCTTCTACAGAGTCTCCTCTGACACACTGATCCACCTCCACACCTTCAACACCACATTCACTGAACCTCTTTATCCTGGATTTGGACTCTGGTCCAGGTCTAAGTCTGGTTCCTCAGTGTGTCTGTGTCCTCTGTAGGAGGGAGAGTCTCCTCCTGGGGGGACGATCTGGTCCTGGTCTGGTTCATTAGTGTCAGAAATCTTTCAGGTTCTTGTCCTAAATAAGTCAATGAACTTTGTCCAAACTGATTGTAGGTGATTGAAAAGATTCCTCATTTCCATTGTAAACGTCTTCCACTTCCAGTCCTTCCAGAAAGGAGGCACTTCACCCTCTCTGGGTTACTTTGGGGCTCATGGTGGTTTGCCCATCCAGTCTAGATGTGTTCTGGACTTGGAGAAAGCTCATGACCGTGTCGCCCAGGGGGTTCTTGTGGGAGATCCTGTGGGAGTACGGGGGTACCGGTGCCATTGCTACGAGCTATCCAGTCCCTAAATAACCAAAGTGAGCCTCACTGGGCTGCTCTCTCAGTTCCCAGTACCTTCAGGCTCACCTGAGATGATTCACCTTTGAGACTTCACCTTCTCCTCTTTAACAGAAATAACACTTTACAGAGTTGTAGAGGTCAAGTATCCTCAGTGATTGGCTGTGAGAGAGAGCCTGACTTCTCCTGGTGTCCCTTCAATGGCCAACCTGATCGACCAAACCTTCCTCCAGTCAGTGCTGCTCAATGATGGGCAGAAACCAAGTTGTCCTGAACTAAAGTCTTTATTCTGGAGTTCATTCCTCTGCTAATGAAAAAGAAAATTTGCCTGATGGAGACTAAACTGAACACACAGGCCACTGTAGACCACCAAGACCACCGTAGTCTTCTTTGGAAAACCTAATCTCATCATTACCAGTGTACCGGGTGTTTGGGCCTGTACAGCTGACTGTGTGCCACCAGATGGATAATATCTGAATATCCGTGTGCAACTCTGAAAGTCTGAGGACACTTGTTTGGTTTTCTACTGGGCAGCCTCAGAGCCTCAATCCTAACATGTCAACAGTTTCAACAAAACATCAGACAAACAAACTAAGCCTGAACAGTTTGAGGCTGAATTAGTTTCTAATGTCAGCTCCTTCTTACCTGAAGAGACTACGATAGGATGATCAGCAGATGAGCAACAAGATAGCCTGTAAATGGTTGTAAATGTAAAAATACAATGCATTTTTTTCAAAAAGACGTGGCTACAAAAGTCATAAAAAAGAAATGATTCAAATGTTAAAAAGAGATTACAAATTCAAAAAGTGGAAAACAAACAAAAATGAGCCCACTGACGAGCTGCTGAGCTGCAGAGTTATCCACCTTAAACCATCTAACTGCTGAACTTTAACTTCAAACCTTTTTTTTGTTGATCACTGGAGCATGTTTGTACGACTGAACATATTAACAGACACACTGCTGTTAGCGAGTGTGGGCATGAGGTGTCAGTCGGTGCAGAAACCACAAAGCTTCTTAGCAGGGTGAAAGTTTCGTTGTAGTGTTATACAGCTTTTTTCATAGAAAGCCAAAAAGTGTGAAGGTGTGCAAAGTTCTCAGGGGGGGTCTCAGAGAGGAGAGCCTGCAGAATATAATCCAGATTTATTCAAGTTTATACAATTCAAATTAAAATGAACAAATGATCTGAAGCTTCCTCAGCTCTTTATTTTATTCTTCCTCCTTCCATGTCAGTCGATAAATGTTCAAATGTTCAATCACCAACTGTTGGATCATCCTTCTTTATGAATTTATGTGTTTATGTGCATCTTTTCCATCAGTTTAAAACTATAGAGAACGTAGTGTGAGATGTGAACGTCCTCGTCTGAAGTCAGTTCAGTGACTGCACATGCTAAAGGTCAAAGGTCAAACGTAGTTCATGCTTTCATGTGTTTGTTTACTTTGAATTAATCTGAGGGTGTAAAAAGAGGTGTGACACAACAGGTAGGATATAAATATATATTTACATTGTCCTCTTATTTTTATTTACATAACTGATTTCTTTTCTTTTGTTCTGCGACACTTCTGTTTGATTCATTTTAATATTTTCTGCAGTGGCAGTTGTTTCAAGGAAATATCTTTAATTTGGTTTTGATTGTTTTTTTTATGTATCATATCGTATTATATTATTATGTATTTTATTTTTATTGTATTTTTATGTATTTGATTCTCCTTAATTTACAGCATAATCATCAATAGAAAAATAATGTTTGTTTTTTGCCTTAACACAAATTATTGGTGTATGATTGTAGTTCTTTAATGAACAACTAAGTCACTAGAGAAACACTCTTATTACCATTTTCCATAAAATAACAGCTTGTTCTTATAATAGTACGGTTGTTCCAAATATAGGAGCATAGAAACAATATGTATGTATGTTATTTTATATTATATTTTATAATCTGTCATCTGTTAAAAGTGTAACAGAATCAGTTGATTGAATAACTTAATAATCATAAATAAATAAGGTAGTTTGACACACTAAAGGGATAAAGAGCAATAATAATAAAGGTGTATTAACACTTTTCATACATGCTGCCGTGGTTTGAACTGCCTTTTGTTTGTGCTCAGTTGAATAAATGATTTGTCTCAACTCTTTGCTAAATAAATAAAGCACTATGCCATACCTGTACATTCGTATGTATGACTGTGGAATTATCCATTATAATAATTAAGTTAGTCCGTCATAATAATTAATCTATCATAATAATCAGATTAATCCTCCATGTACGTCATTGTGCGAGAGACCAAGCAGTACAGTCTTTCAAGGTGAAGTCAAACTTTTCTCTGTATTTTCGTTATAAAAGATCTGAAATCTTCACAGTTGTGCCTGAAAATGAAATTTTATTTTAATTAAATTTGAGTGAGCATTACGTCCTCTGCGTCTGACGTCAGAGATTACGCCGTGATCTGCGTGGACGCGAGGCCGACAGTAGCTAAAGCTAACTGAGCAAAAATAATAGACAATAACAGTGTGTTACCTGAACACACACCTGAACACACACAGAGGACACACCTGAGCCAACATGTGCGGTGTGAACAGGTGAGCTGAAACAGGCTTAGTTGTTAGCACGGGAGCCATTACAAGACCGGACGGCTAGCATGAAAAACTACCAGTACTGTCAGCAAAACTACCACTAAACCTACCAATTCCACTGCCAAAACTACCAATACTACCAATTACTACTACTAATATCCCTGCAATACTACTGCCGATACTTCCACTAATACTACATGTTCCACTAATGTGCTGGAGGCCGCGCGTTGTTTGACGGAGCAGTTTTGTTCCTTTAAATGAACTTTAAACGTGTCCTGTTGGTCCAGGTATTTTATTTAAGCTGTAATTAGAAAGCTGAACTCATAAAGACTCTGTTGATGCTCAGACACACACACAGGTGGGTAAATATATTAGCTGATTGACAGGAAACTCATTTTCATTGACTGATCAAAAATGTAAAAATGTGCCGTTTTCTTCACTTACATAATAAATGTAATACTTTTGAGAAATTTGACGGTAGTTGTTGTGTGTTCGCCACTTTTTTATGTTTTATTGGTCCAAGGGTAATCACTTCAATGAGAAAACACTAATTAGGTTAATGAATAACAAAGACAGATGATTATTACATGCAGGTTCTTTTGGAGTTTATCATCAAAAGGCCTCACTGCTGACTGTGAGTTAAATATTCAATCTGTTGGCTTCATATTAAGAGTTTGACCTCTGACCTGTTAAACATGAAGAAACTTTCAGTTGGCGGTCAGTTTCATCATCGCTCACTTCTTCATTTCTGTGACTTTCGCTTCCGCAAAGTCTTCAGTGATTCCTGCTGTCGACCTTCATTTCATATCAGAAGTTTTCTCATTAAGAAGCTGAAGTTTAACTCCAAACAGTTTTTCCAAAGAGTTTTTAAAAATGTTTTAAATGAATAAAACATTTAAATAATCATGATTTGTGTCTCTGCAGGTTTGGAGAGTTTCTGCTGTGGATGATCGTGGTGAAAACAGGTCGGTTCATGGAAACATTAACAACTGTTTGTTTGTTTTATTAAACCAGAAACTCGCTTTGCATGAATGTGAATCTGAATGAGCGTGACAGGCGGCGACTACACAAAAGAGGAAATATGTCAACAAAACAATCCAAGCTCATTCAGGTGTGGATGTTTACATTTGTCAGACCTGCAGCACACCTAAAGAGCCGATACGACAGAAAGCACCTGAAAGAGTCGTGTTCAGAGTCAGCCGGTCGTTCCCGCCTCGATACGTGACCGCAAACAACAAAGAAAAACATCACAACGTCGTCTCCTCATCACCTTCTGCAGCTGCTGCTTTTTATCATAATTTAGTTTTTCATCAAAACAAGGCATCGTGTTCTCCTCTCAAAATGCTCCTCAAGTTTCTTTTTTGAGTTGCTGATCTTTTTCATTTCATCAAAGATTTTCTATGTGAATTTTTTTTTTATGTTAATGAAGCATTGTTCATTCAGAGGAAGTCAGAGAAAAAGTAAAATACAGAAGAAGGCAGCCAAATAAACTCCCAGTCAGTCACATCATGTAGTGCAAAGTAACTAAGTACACTTACTCGAGTATTGTACTTAACTACAGTTCTGAAGTACAGCCAGTTTATACAGTCAGTTTCGACTGCTATACATTTAGGAGACAGCAAGTTTTTAAGTTGTAAGAAAGGAGCTGATTTAGTATTTAATGTCATTGATCACACATTTATAGTCAGAGGTTTCCCAGCAGCAGATTGAAAGTCTTTATTGATTTAATGAATTATTGTTTTAAACTATTACTGAGAAGTGAGGAAAACTTCACGACCGGACTTCATAACTGATGGACTAATAATAACTGATAATCACATTGCTCACTCAGTAAAAGTCCAGCGTTTAAAACCTTTCTTCAGGAGAAGTGTGAATTATCAGCGTGTAAAAGTCAGCCCGTCTGAAGAGAACAGCCGCCTGTTTTTAGATCAGCCGTCATTTCTGCTGCTGTGAGTTTCTGAGGTTGAGGTTTATTTCCTGTTTGTGCGAGTCCTCGACCACAACTAAGTATTCATTTGTGTGTTTTAAGATGTTCAGTTTACGTTGAGGATGTGAACAGAAAAGTTAAAGTTCACCAGCTGTGAATAATAATAATTATAATTATTATTAATAATTATTCATAATTATATATAATTCACAAGTTCTCAGTGAGTCCGTATGTTTATCTGCCTCATACGTGCAGCTCATTGGGTAGTTCTCATGTTGTAGTTATGCTCTCTGTATCTGTTTAATGCTGCTTATTTTTCTGCCAGTGTTTAGTCCACAATGTGTGTTAGAGTTATAGAAGTGCTTTAATCCAACATTTCTCTTCAGTGTCCCTCTACTTTAAAACTAAACACTAAAGAAAAAACTAAACAATAAGAAAAGAGCCCGTTCACCTGTAGCCGTTATGTTTGGTTTTATAATAAACTGCTCATATCACCAACTTCCCAACTTCCAGTCAGCAAAATGTATTTATAGTCTGTGTGTATGTGTCAGTAACGGTGTGTGTTATTTTCCTGCTGTGTAAACAGAGAGTAGAGATGATGTTCTGATTTAGTTGATTCACATCAGAAACTTTTCGTGTTGTCTCTCAGTGACCTGCGAGGAGAAAATCGAGGGTTTTGTTGGAGGCTCCGCCCTGCTGCCCTGCGTCTACAAAAACCAGCTTCCACCGACAGTCTCCATCTTCTGGAGGGACAAAGACGACAGCAAAGTACTGGACATCGTCAACAATAAAACAGACGTCTCCAACCAGAACGTGAAGTTCAGAGGTCGAGTGACCAGTTTCTCCGAGCAGTTCAAAGATGGAAACTTCTCGATCAGCCTGGAGAACCTCCAGATGTCGGACAGCAGCTCATATGCGTGTTACATCCCGAAGGTTCGCTTTCAGCAGAAACTCATGCTCACTGTCTCAGGTTTGTGCGACGCTTAATGCTTTCAGAGGTTTTCAGGAGAGACCAGCAGAGAGCAGAGGTTAGAAATGGATCTCAAAAAGGTCATGAGAAGATGTTTCCTGATGTCGAACAGAACGAACTACAAGAAATCTGTCCAGTTTGAAAAAAAAACTATTTAATCGGATTCTGTGAATTTAAACTGAAAGTTTCACCTCAGTATCCGCTCAGTAGCTGTTCTGGCGCTTTTGATCAGATCAGATGAATATTTAGTTTCTATTTATTTCTGGAAACCTTGTCCAGCAGTCCATGTAGTGTTTGTTCTGGAGCTTTTGATCAGATCACACTACCTTCCTCAGCTGTTCTCAAGCTAAAGTGGATCAGAAGGTCTTGATTTTGTTCTGAAAGTAGAACCTGTCCTGTCATGAACTCTGTTTCTCTGTGTCTGTGCTGTAACGCTGCCACCTGCTGGTTCTGGCTTCACACTGACTCTAAACAGGTTTGTGGTTTGTTCACACCGGAAACTAAATGAAGTTCAGGTTTTAAGAAATAGGTCAGACTGAGTACGGCCGATTTCTCAGTGTCCCACATCTCCCACAATGCAATGCACAGAGGAAATGGAGGAGCTGCTGACTGCTGGAAAATATTTAACTTTTGGTGGTAGAGAAACAAAACATAGAAGTGATTAAAGTGATTAAAGCTTCACATTACAACATCGTAAACACACACAGTGTAAATAAACAGACGATTTAGGATGATGTGTTGACCTTCATTGTTGTGTTCGTGCAGGTAAACGTGTCGACACAGCGACAACGAGGACGACGACGACGAGGATGACGTCAGCGACTCCTGGACCATCAGGCGGAAGTACAGCGGTAACACCAAACTTGCTCCACATGTTTCTGCTTTCTCTTCCTCTGTTTCTGATATTTACTTGTTAGACAGATGTGGAGACGTCAAGGAGAAATTCATATCACCTCAAAATGAAGAGCTTTTATTTCATAATACAAACAGGCCTCTTTAGTGTCGCACAGTTCATCATATATTCACCGTCACCTGGTTCATCATTTCAGTCATCATGTACAGTATAAACCATTTGATATTCTGATTATTATATGAAACAGCATATTAGGAATTAATGAGAAATGCACAGAATTATTCAGCTTTTTTTTTTTTTTTTTTTTTTTTTTTTTTGATCAATCGTTGTCCTGAAGTGTTTCTTGGTCTGGATCATTTATACTCTGCAACTGCTGAAGTTTTACCACAAACGTGTCGTGTCGATTCTTATTACATTCACGGCCTGAAGTCTGAAGTCTGTTACAACCCTGTTACTTATTTATATGATCAGAAATATTTAAATTATTATTATTATTTGTATTATTTTTCCATAAGTGAGGTAATTAAAAAGAACATTTTTTATTTTTCATTATTTTTTTATTTATGAATCTGCTAAATAAACCAAAGGTTTTTGTAATTTTACAGAAACAGAAACAGTGCAAAGACAAATATCTACATCAAAACATCTAAAGGCAATTTGCAATGCAATAATTCCACTACTGTCTCTGACCTGACCTGAGCAATCAATTGACAGAAGAATATTTATTATAATTGTAGTAATCAATTAATTGAAGAAATTAAATCCAGTAATATTATCAGACATTGCACCTTGTTACCTCTTTCTCTTCTACATATTATCATAAATAGAATAGTTTTGTTGTTGTTTTATTGGATCAATGAAACAGTTGATTGATTCTTATAATAATCATCCAGTGTTGTTCTGTGGCTGGTCTGAAGGTCATGTTATTTTTAGCAGATATTATTTATCAGTTCACACGTATACTACTTATAGCCAGCTGCTGTGTTATCTGTGATATAGTACTCATGTCAGCTCAGGTGAGCAGATATTTATAACCCTTCAATGCCGCTGATCGCCTGATAAGATATTCTGACTGCGTTTACATCCTGCTCTAACTTTCTCAGATATATAAGCTGTAAGCTGTTAGGTGAGGCTACCTGCCAACGTAACCTGAGACACTCGGCTCCTCGCCCTGCTGAAATGAAGGATCTTAGGTTGTTGCATTTATTCTTTGTAGTTATTTCATGTTTTCTAAATAATATTTGTTTAATCTGTATATTTCGAGTGCATCGTATTTCTATACAAGACAGATATTTTAGTTACTTTACTTTTAGTTAAGTTACTTTTATCTGAATATTATTTGTTTTGTTGGATGTCATAAACTCTAATTTGTCTAATTTGATTCGAAGTCTGATTCTCATTTATGATTCTCAGTGTTTCTAATAAAATAAAGAACATTAAAGCCCCTCGATGCCAAAATCACATTTCTGTTGTGAAGGTCTGATACTGATGTAAACAGTGTTTGCGCTGCACTCTAAAGCTGCTTTGTTTCAAAATAAAAGTTCAAGTGGACCAAATGTTTGGGGTTTTTTCTGCAGTAATGACTTTGTGCCACCAGGTGGAGGCACCTGCTCCCTTCATGTGTCAGTGATTCAAACTTTATTAGTCTGTAACAAGAACTGAAGAAACTACAGTTAGTGCTGTTATTACTGCAGCTGTAACTCTTACTGCTGTGACTCCAACAGATACTGCAGCTGCTTCTGTTGCACTGTCTCTACCACGACTTCTGCAAGCTAATGTTAATTCTGTTGTTAGCACTACTATGTTCGGATTATTACCACAACTACTACTATAACTGAAACTGCCTCTTGTATTACTCCTGTTAACTTTACCTTTATTGCTTCAGCCGTCACTCTGCAGCTTGTTGTGTTGACCACGAAGTGTGATTAAAGTTGGTGTTTGTGGTTTAGATCATCACATCCTCCGTGCAGCACAATCAGCCTGTGAAAGAGGAAGTGAAGGGCACTTCTGTCACCGTGGAGGAAGAATCAGCGTCAGATCAGAGCGGCAGCGAGTTTCAGGAGTTTTCCTCTGGTTGTCGGCGCTGTACCTGATCATGGATCTCATCTGGATGATCCTGCTGCTGTTCCTGCTGTGTGCTGAGGCCAAAAACCTGACTGAGGTCCAGGTGGATCTGGGTCAGAACGCCACATTAAACTGCTCTCTGAACAAGACAGGCGTCTACTGGTACATGGAGATCCACAGCCACATCCCAGAGTTCATCGTCCGCACTTTTAATGAGGATCCAGATAGTAACGACTACAACGATTACACTTTAAGAAATAAATTTATAGCCATCGGAAGAAGACTGGTGATCACAAACATCACAGCAGAGGATTTCAGGTTTTACTTCTGTGCTACGAGGCAAGATGACAACATTACCTTTGAAGATGTTTTCTGCCTCACCTCAGGTAAGTATCACAGTTTTTAACAAATGATTTTTATACTCTTTAATGCTGCAAACTGCAGAATTCACAGATCCTCCTTTGAGCTAAAATCTCTTCTGTCACATGTATTTTGACATTTTTTGATTATTAATTATTTGGAGTCTAAGAAGGGTTTATTGATTAAAGTGGATGTGGATCATTACATTATCTAAATTTCTACATATTTCACATTCCAAACTTACTTTTATACAGACAGGAGGAAAATCAAGCTGAACATCCAACTCACTAAAACAGCACATAAGAGTGTTAACTAAATGTCGTACTGCTTTAGAGTGGCCATGACTGTTAGATAGTCTACTTACTGTTAGATAGTTTACTTACTTTGCAGTCTGATAAGTATTGTTCATGTTACTGTCGACATCAGGAGAGTTTGGTACAGTGAACCAGCAGCTCATCTCAGTTTCTTTGTTCGTCTTTGTCACATTTCTGCTTCCAGGTGTTCGTATCACTCCGTCCACCAATGACGGTAACGAGAGCCGCCAACAGAAGAACGACATCAGGAGCATTGTGGAGAATAAGTTGGTCATTTACAGCTCATTTGCTCTGAATGCTCTCCTCACTGTCGCGTTAATAGGTGAGTCTGTCATTCATTTTTAACCCTCTGGAGTCCAGGGTATAATTGGCCGTTTTTGACTACTTTTTATTTTGCTTTTATATTTCACCTTAAGAACTGTTTACCATGCCTTGTTTGGTATCATTTTTTTCAGCACAACCTCTCATGTGTGATTTTACAGTTACTTTTTTCATTTTGACATACTGTATTAACACACTGGACCTAAAACCACACAAAAAACATAAAATCCGAATATAAAAAAGTTAGATTTTGTAATGTGAAAACCACAAACATGTCTAACGAACCATTTTTATAACTTAGAATGCAAATATAAGTTGTAAAGTTTCAAAAAATTATGTACAAATGTAGCAAATAACAGTTATTTACAACTATTTACATTAAAATGCAGGCAATGCCTCAGGCGTTTTTTTTTGTTCAACTATTTACAAAACAATCAGGTGTCACAATAAGATGCCACAAATTATTTGTGCCACTGTAAAAAACAGTTCCTGTCCATTACAAGACAGAGGGGCACATCACAAGCCTTCTTCCAGCACCAAAAACGTGCCAAATGTGACGACAATATTCAGAAAAAATATTATACATTATTTATTACAAGTCTGTTTTAATTGGCCAATCAATTTATAAACGCGTATGTAGTTTGAAGTCCGCATTTTCGACACAAGTTGAAACGGAGACTCTGTGATGCTGCGTCTTTTTGCTACGTCATCATAAATCGGACCTGTAATTTGGACGCGCCGTCGCGTCCGTCGACTCCAGAGGGTTAACCTGATGAAAAGTTGTGCTTTACTACATTATAAATACCAAGAGCTTCTGCATGCAAACTGCCGGTGTAAGGCGACATATTGTTGTGCTGCTGGTAAAGAGGCGAAGTGCTGCAGAAAGTAATGATGCTTTAGTCTCTGGTGTAGAAGCACTGCTGTCTAATTTACTGATCATGTATTTTATGTATATATGTATATATATATATATATATATATATATATATATATATATATATATATATATATATGTATATATGTATATATGTATATATATATATATATATATATATATATATATATATATGTATATATGTATATATATGTATATATATATATATGTATGTATATATATGTATATGTGTGTGTGTGTGTGTATATGTATATATATATATATATATATACATATATATATATATATATATATGATATATATGTGTGTGTGTGTGTATATCCCAGTAATCAGGCTAGCAGTTCATTTTTTTGTATCATATCATATTTATAATAGTTTTACTGTTACATACTTTGTAGAAGCTACACCAGAGACTAAAGTAGTTTCTCACTTTCTAGTGAGTTGTTTGTTCAGAGAAGTTGCTGTCAGAAACTAGCGTTTGACCAGTGAAATCTAAAGTCTGTCAATCCAAACGTTCATGTCATGAAGCTCGGTGTGACGCTCTGTTGGCAGGTGTATTTTTCACATCTCTATGTTTAAAGAAGAACTGTAAGGACCAGGTGACTGACCCTTCACCTTTCACCTGTGATAATGCAGAGACACCGCAGGTAAACGAAGCACTGCTGTGATACTGCTGCTGCTAATATTTTACAGCTAGTACGACTTCTGTTTATTCCAACAGTAATTATGGTTACTGATACTGTTCCTGCTGTTAGTTACAGCGAGGTTTCTGCTACTGCTAACACTTCTGCTATTACCGATAATACTGCTGTCACCAAAACTGTTTAAACTACTGCTGATAGTGCTACTCTAACACCATTACTGTTGCTATAGCTAACATATGTATAACTACTGGTATTTGTACTATTACTATTATTGCTGCAATTTCTACTTTTATTATTACTATTGTTACCACAATTCTTCATCTCCTGCGACATATACTCCCACAAATACTACATGCAGAGTTGTTACTGCCGCTTCTGAAAGACTCTGTTGTGTAATCCTGAACTACAACATCTCTTCTTCTATTGCTGCAAACAGTGCTGTCAGTGGGATTACTCCTTTACTGTACAGTTTACAGTACTTTACTGGTCTCAGTACTTTTGTTGTGTGTTTCAGTATGAGGAGATCTACCTCCCCAACTACAGGACCCTCCCACCTACTGCTCTACCTTCAGAGTGCATTTACCACAAAGCTCAGCTTCCCCGATCCACACTGCCTTCACACTGACAGAGCTCAGACCTGGATGATTCCTGAACACTTGGATGGTTAATGAACACCTGGACAGTGTCTGGCTTTGGTCTGCTCTCCTGTAGTATTTATGCTTGACATTCAGACCGACTGAAAGAAGACGTGAGAGGATGCAGAGCTTTAATCTGTTGGACAAAGCTGTCAGAGGACCTTCTGTGTTCGACAGTGGAGGAGTTTGGACGTCCTGCCTGATGGAAGAGCTGTTGGTCTTAGTAACTGTTGTTGTGATCTTTTACGTCTCATGAATGTAGCTTCAATTAACCAAACCTGTTGAGGAACAGGTTTATGATGGTTGAAGATTTAAGGTGGCTCATATAGAGCTTAATAATAAACGTGATCATACTATTTTGAAGTTATGGAAATCTTTGGTTTATGTGTTTGTATTTGTGTCTATATTAGTTTCTTTTTTTGTCTTTCATGAAAACTTTCTTTTTGTCTTTCATGCTCGGCAGTCGTTGATAAATGTGTTGAAAATTGTCCTTACTAAGCCTTTGAACATTTCACCAAAATGTAGAAATAACTGAGAACAGTTTTTATGGAGTGCAGTTTTGATATTGATATCACAACTATTTAGATATGTCCACTAGTTTTCAGACACTGTTACACATAAGGTAGGTATCACAATTGGCTCTTATCAGTGGCGTGTTGTTGTTATTGTGGTAATGAGGTTATTGTGAAAATGAAAATACCAAAAAAGGCATTGCATGAAATCATGATCCTATTTGTGTGTTAACTTTCGTACAAAATAGAAATACATTTGGAAGGTACAGGGTGGCACTTTGGCTTTCATTTTAGTTTGTGAAACATGTCAAAGTAAAATCTAGAGGAAATGATCTCACTTTGTTTATCACAGCTTGCGTGTTGGTCAGAAACTCTGTCAGAACCACTGAGTGAACATTTTGAAAAAGCTTTGAACTTAAACTGCAGAAGTGATAAAATGTAAAGTCATCAGGTATCATTCATCATCGCTCGTGCAGTGGAGCTCCGTCAGATACTCTGCTCTGATTGGTCAGGACGGTTTTCGTGAATATGACTAAAAGTTCATTTTAGCCACTTGAGCTTTAAGAAAATCTGTTCTGCTCTTTTCAAACCTGAAGATGACCTCAGATCAGTCTTCACTGTAAAATGAGTCACTGTTACTATAAAATACTTCTGCAGCTGCTTAGTTGGTAACTTAAACAAATTAGTTTTCAGCACTCTGCGGTGTCGACATTTATTGTTCTGATGTGAAAC
The DNA here is from genome assembly GCA_023238725.1 of Scortum barcoo. NCBI lineage: Eukaryota > Metazoa > Chordata > Actinopteri > Centrarchiformes > Terapontidae > Scortum > Scortum barcoo. The sequence continues at coordinate 14,250,577 of CM041541.1, read as the reverse complement.
ACCAACTCTTCATCTGATAACGCTCTGATATCAGCCCGGACACGCTTCACAAAGTTACAGAACCTCAGTGGTTCTTCTGGGCTCTTGTAGGACTCTCAGCTCTTTGCTTCTATGTTGCTTTTAGCCAACTTCTGTAGACTTTGTGTGCTTATAAAGTTCCTGTTTTAACTCATCCATGTCTCAGTTCCTGATTTTAAATGTTTTCTTTTGTAAAATGGCTTCTATTTTGGGCAGAACAAATTCCTTAAGGGAAATTCCTGAATGACAATTTCTCAAGAAGATCCACCAAAACAAATGTTCTTTCAAAGTACATTTGTTGATAATGTTCAAATTCTTCCACCACTGACTAAAACTAGTACTTGTAAAAAACAGTGCTGAAGACGGTTAAGCTGTTTGTAGCTGGAGTTTTTTGTTTCAGCTGCACTGTGGGAGGAGAGCGTTATGATAAACCTCTGTGTAGTCAGATGGTGGGTGGTTGAATGAGCTTTCACTTCACTGTTCACTCACTAAATTAACATTTTCTCACTTTGTTCCAGATGCTATATGATGTTTCCACTGAGGGAAATATTCAAACCCAAGATTGTTTTTTATGGCTGCACCATTGCATCACATGGAAATATTCTGCTAACCTTCAATTTAAATTCCCCACAGAAGTTAGCTCAGTTTCATATCTTTGGAAACTTTAGGCTGTCCACTAAATTTTAAAATAACTTGTAGTTAAACCTCCAGAAAAAAAAACTTACTAGCTTTTCTGCCTTGTGTAATATCTTTTTGCATGTTGCATGTTTGGCGGTTGTTTGAGTGCAGCAGCAGGTCTGACCACAGCTGGGGGTGTAGTGTAATCTCAGCCATGTGTAACAGATATCTCGATAGTGTTTCGTATTTAACAAGTTGAAATGCCCACTCACTCCGCCTCTTCCAGCCTCCTCACACTGCCTGTTTTGGTTGCTTTGAGCAGACAACAACTCGAGTTGACTTAATGCTTTCAAAATCTGCACGAATAACTGCTGTGATCTTTATTAAACTTCTCATTTTTTCATTTCTCTGGACCACCATGCACTCTGAGTGTTTTTGTTTGTCATTTGAAGTGGTGAAATAAGTATTTAGAGGTTTTACTTAAGTCTGAGTAGCAACAGTGTAAGAATACTCTATTACAAATCCTGTCTTAAATAAAACCAAGTGTGTACGTAAAGATTCAAAAGTAAAATGCTCATTATTATTATTAGTATTATTATTATCATGATCATTATCATTATCATGATCATTATCATCATTATTATTATTATTATTATTATTATTATTATTATTGTTGTTGTTATTATTATTATTATTAGCACACCTCGCTATGTAAATGATGAAAAACTGTACAGACTGTACAGGAATGTGCAACTGTGTTTGCCATGGATGTGCAAAGTTTACTGAATATTAAGTTTGAAGAATATTTGCATCATACAGTCTGAAAGATGTTTGTTAAGGTGACGTGAGTTCCTGATGGACTGTGTCCGCTGCACCATCTTAATTAATGTAAATCTCAAAGGTAACTGGGAACTTGTGAAATATGTAGTCGAGTATAAATATGAAACAATATAAAATTGAAACTCAAGTAAAGTACGAATATCTCAAAAGTGTACTTGAGTAAATGCACTCAGGGCCCATGCCTTACATGATCACTTTTATAGACCCAGTTTGCTAATTTAAATACTTTATATCTTCGACAGAGTCAAACCAAGCTCGTAACATTTTATTTCTCAAGCTTTTAAAATGTCAGTTATGAACCTTACGGCTGAGTTGGTCCAGTGACTGCAAAATAGAGGCAATGACTTTTCCAAAATAGATTTAAAAAAAAGTCAAAAAAGGAAGGACATCCGGAGCTATTTTAGAACAAGTCTGTGGTCTCCTATGCAGTGGTCTGCTGGGGAGGGGGGTGTTCTGAGCGGGACAAGAAGAGGCTCAACAGACTGATTAAAAGAGCCAGCTCAGTCTGTGGCTGCCCCCTGGACTCCATCGAGGTGATGGGGGAGAGGAGGGCTCTGACAAAACTGTCCACCATCATGGACAACACCTCCCCCCCTCTGCATCAGACTGTGGTGGGGGCCTTAAGCAGCTCCTTCAGCAACAGACTCAGACATCCAAGGTGTAGGAAGGAGCTTCCACAGGTCCTTCATCCCAAACACCATCAGACTGTTTAATGCTGCACTATGAAACCTTTGTCATTGTAACAAACACTTCCATACCACAGTAGGACTGATGTTTACTGATGTTCATCAATGAACTGATGTTTACTGATGCTTACTGATGTTTACTGATGTCCTAGCTATGCACTTTATGGTCTTTTTTCATTCCACTCATTTACTTATACAGTTAATTCATATCTTCTACATATCCATATTCACCTGTGCAATAACACCTCACCACTGCACATCTAACTGGGTGAGGCTGTGTATATAAATACTGTTTCTTTCTTTTTCTCTTATTATTATTATTTACTATTTATTGCACATATTGTTTTTTTGTGTCTTTGTGTGCTATTTTGTCTATTATTAATGTCTCTTTTACTTTGTGTTTGAGCTGCTGTAACAGTGAAATTTCCTCCACCATGGGATCAATAAAGGATCTTATCATCTTATCTTAATAAAAGTATTTCTTCACTGTAGCATCATTGAGTTATTTTATAAGGAGACAGGAGGACAGACAGGGTCTTATGTGAGGCCTCGGCTCATAACAACCTGATTATCAGAGTAAATGTCTTGTATTACATTCAGGTTTTACTGGTGTACTAAGATCTATTAAGCATTCTTAAAAATCCCTTGTGGGCGATGATATCTATAAATAGTCTATAAATAATCAGTAATCTATATCTGCAGATTTCTCTGTTCTGTGAATGGACTGTGCTCACTGCCTCTGTGAGTTGAAAGGAGCTGATATTTTTCAAAACTGATCGATTTAACAAACTGATAAGAGGAGCTGGTGAAAAAGTGATTCTCAAACTGTGAACACAAACCAATGTGAGGAGGTTTGGGAGCATCTAGTTTGAGCTCGAGCTGTGTTTCTAACATTTAAAAGATCATTTAAAAGTCAGTGGCAAACCATGGACTGAGCCTAGCTTTTAACTTTAACTTTTAACTTTCTGAAAAGGAACATTTTTATCGAAAACTGACTTAAAAACATGAGAAAAAGAGTAAAAGCAGGTTGGGCATCAGGGATTTTGTTGATGTTAGATTAAGTGGTGATCGCAAGCGAAGGTCGAGCTCACACGCGGTACTTATCTCAGGTTAGCGAGCGCAGCCATCTTATCCTTATAGACCTTATAGACCGCCTACAGATGCCTTTACCATCTATAATGCAGGTGCATTTACCATCTATAATGCACCAGTCGCATCGTGTTCACACTTGGAAATAATGTTTATATGTGCGACAGTATGTGACAGTAATTATAGCGTCAGGGTTAAAACAGTAAATGAGGTTGTCTTTGTTTTTAGTGAGTGAAAAGCTTCAGGCTGAACTCTGCTAATAAAAAAAAACTGACAGCGGAATGAGAGCTTCAAGAGCTTCAAAGCTTCAAAACTCAGAAACCACATCCTCTTTTCACACTTCACACTGATGATTATCTGAGCTGACATTTATGCTCCAGAGCAGGTCAAAATTTAGGGGGAGAATCACGGATTTATAACACTTTGTCTTTCCATTTGAGGTTTGAAAGTTATTTCTGCTTCAGTTTAATTCATTTAAAGTCATACAGTCTTGATCTTGGTGCAACTGTTGTCATGTGAATCAGCAAATTTCTCAACACCGTCATCGTCATGTGGCTATGAAACTCATGCCTGCCTTTTACCACAGAGGTCAAAAGTCAGAGACGTCAACATGAAACTGGATGTTGGAGGCTTAAAAATAAATTCCTCAAAATTCCTGAGTAAAGTGTAACGAAGTCCAGTGTTTGTTTTGTCTGAACAGTCACCTCGACAGGCCGATCATATGACACGTCAAACCAAACACCCACATACAGACTTATTTTCATCCTGTCACCTTTATTTACAGCAGAGACGCTCTGCACCACCTTCATCTACTCTCAAAGACAAACTGAACATGTGATGGTAAAAATTACTCTGAAACAAAAGTACGGCAGCAACTACTGTAGTTGTTGTTTTAGTAACTGCAGTAATAAAGGTTGAATTATCTGTCGTACCCCAGTGGAAATACTTCTCATAGTAGTAATAATAGAAAGAGTAGTAGTAGTATTACTTGTAGTGACAGAATAGTTTGACTAAATGTCGCACAAACAGCTGCCGTACTTTGAGTAATTGCAGCAATACTAGTACTATAACAACAGTGCTAATATACTGTGTTTTCATCATATATACACTACCCAGTGTCAGGGATATTCAGCTTTCAGATCAAATTTCAGAATGCACCTAATCAGTCAGCAGTATTTGGCCACTGTGAGGCTTCAGACGGGATGTTGTCAGAGGGAAGTTGTGTCAGAGCGTCAGAGTGTCATCAGCAGAGAGACTGGAGGAGTCCTTCAGCCACATCACAGCTTCATTTGAACAGAACCGGACGATGAACGCCACTCAACTCCAGGCACGTTTCAGGGAGGCAAGAGGCACCCGAGTGTCACGTCAGACCAACGAATCCGCCCCCGTCAGCACGAACCTGAACACACCACCATCCACAGGTGGCATCAGGAGCTTTAACACTGGACGAGGAACTGTTCTCCGATGTCGTTAGCATAAAAATAGTTTGAGCCTGCATGCATGCTTCTACTTAAATGTCATACTTTCATGATATAATATCACTGAAGCAGGAACTTTTTACATTTTCCATAAATTTCACCCGAAAGTTGAATATCCCAAACTGTTTGTGAGCAGTGTAGTCGAGGCACAAGCTGTCACTGTACTTCAGTAGCTGAGCAATTAATGGTAGTTGTAGTAAAAGTAACAGTGGTAATAATTTAAGTTGTACTGTACAGTAATAATACACCATGAAGAGTAGCACGAAAATAGTAATAGTAGCAGAAGGAACAGAAAAAACAGTTATACTATCAGGAGTATTATATCAGTAGGAGGAGCATTTTAGTAGTTAGATTGGCAGTTGTACTTTATATAGTAGTATTAGTACTTACAGTATCAGACCTAATAGTACTTGGTGGTTTGAAATAGTTATTTAAATAAACACTTAAAACAAAATTAAACTTATTTAAAAGTAAATATTTATTTGGTGCCCCCTGGTGGATGAGCTGTAGTATTAGTGACAGCAGTGTTTGTCATCCTTTACTGGAATACTGTCAATAGTAGTTTTATAAGTAGTACTGGTACTAGTAGTAGTTGTACAACAGAAACACTTGCTCCAGTTTTGATAATTGTGGTATTAATTGTAGTAGCAGTATTACTGGGATCATTGTACTAAAAGGAGTTGTAGAAACAGCAGTAATAGTATTTATAAAAGCAGTGTTAGTACTTTCAGTGGTTGTTTCAGTGTATGTGACAGTAACAGGAGTTTTAACTGAAGTAGTATCAGTGGTAGTTTATTCCAGTTATTGAACTTATTTTAATGTTAATGTGTGGTGCCCCCTGGTGGCCTGGAGCCCTCACAATTACATTAAAGTAGAATTTAACAACTGCAGTTGTAGTGGTAGTACTCGTGGTATTGTTGTAGTAACTAGTACTGCATGTGCTGTGATTTAATTAGAACTTATTATTATATTATTACTGCAGCATTTGTTGTTGTACAAGTACTAGCAGGAATAGAAGTAGTAGCAGTCGCAGTAATTTAGCAGCACAGAGGTACTGGTAGTTGTTGTTGTAGTTGTGATAATAGAAGTATTAATAGCAGTAGCAGAAAGAAATACATGCAATAACATCAGCAGAAGTAGCTGTAATAAAGCAGCGGTAGTACTAGTTGTAATAATAGCTGTTGCTTTATTAGAATGTACAATCCTATTAAAAGTCTAATTATTTTTATTAGCGTAGCAATGCTAATAATAGCAGTGGTTCTTGTAACATCATATTAACAGTAGCAGTAGTCATAGTTGTTGAGTAGTATTAATATCAGGAGCGCTGTTAACCTTACTGGAGAAGCAGCAGATAGTCAAAGACGCATATAGTAACTGTGGTAAAATAAGTAGAGTTACTAGTTTTAGTACTTGGAGCAATATTACAGCACTTGCAGTAGTAACAGCTATAGTATTAATCATAATAACAGGAGTTTTTCTTGAAGTACCACCAATATTAGTGGAATTACTGATAGTAGTATTTGAAGTAGGAGCAGTAGTTACAGTAGTAGAAGTAGTTATTGTCATACAGTAGTAGTATTTGTAGTAGTCTAGTTGTTGTAGTAGAAGTATTAATCTTTCTGACAGATGGAGTAGTATTTATAATTGCAGTACTTTCAGCAGCTTGTGTAGTCGCAGTAAAAGTTGGAGTAAGTCCTGTGAAGTGTTGCAGTACCTCTCTGATCCACATGGGGGAGGTGTGGTGTCACAAACTGAAGTTGTGTGTGTGTGTGTGTACTTTGTTTTGGTTATTGGTTATTATTGTTATCGATCAACAGCACTGATAACAACATAAACAATAAAAGTACTCGATGTCACTTTTGCTGTTTTATCAATCTGATGTGATACATTTTGATTGATTATTGATTTGAGGATTGTGTTGTGTGTCACATTCTTTCACAGTCATGTTGAAATTATAATCTAAACTCTCACGTGTGTCTGTAATCCTGAAAATGAAGAATAAACATCGCAGAGTGAAGTCGGCGTCATTTTTCAGAAAAATAACACAATGTTGCTATTCTGCTTTCAAAATAAAAGCATTTATAACATTAGGTAAGAATTTGATGTTGTTTTGTTTGTTTGTCACATATATTACTCTGCATATTGAGTACTTTTACTCTTAATACTTAAAGTATTTTAATGTTATCCTGATTGCAGACAGTACTTTTACTCTTTAACACCTTCCTGCTGCAGAAACTGGTGTTTTATTTTGAAGGTGCGCAGAGGAAAAGTGTGGCTGTGTGTGTGCATTGATGCTTTGGAGAGGCGGAGAGGAGGAGGAGGTGTAGAGGAGGAGGAGGAGGAGAGAAGGAGGTGTAGAGGAGGGTAAAGCCGTCAGAAGGACGGAGGGACCGGAAAGAAACGTGGAGCGGCTCGTGGAGGATTATTGGACTTTTTTTTTTTCTTGTTTTTCATTTTTGTGGATGTGATCGGATTGCACACACACACACACACACACACACAGAGTTCAAGCCCGGTACCGGACGGCGCGTGCGTGGCTGCGCGTAAATGCGCGTGCAGGTGTGTGTGTGTGTGTGTGTGTGTGTGTGTGTGTGTGTGTGTGTGCAGCTCTGTTGTTCTGAAATTTGAGTTCTCACACACACACATCACTCCTTTATTTTGATTGTGTGTGTCTGTTTGTTTGTGTGTGCACGTGCGCGTCCTGCACGCGGCAGATCAATGAGGATGGATTAATTTACCTGAGCACGAGGAGACTGATCACAGTTTGACCGGATGGATCCTCGATCAGCTGATTGAAACCGGACTGAAGCTGGAGGTGAGTTTAAAGCAAAGACACGAACAACAACACACTTTATTTATATTTACTCTGTTTATATTTACTTTGTTTATATTTACTTTATATTTACTCTGTTTATATTTACTTTGTTTACATTTACTTTATATTTACTCTGTTTATATTTACTTTGTTTATATTTACTTTATATTTACTGTTTATATTTACTTTATATTTACTCTGTTTATATTTACTTTGTTTATATTTACTCTGTTTATATTTACTTTGTTTATATTTACTCTGTTTATATTTACTCTGTTTATATTTACTTTGTTTGTATTTACTTTGTTTGTATTTACTTTGTATTTACTTTATTTATATTTACTTTATTTATATTTACTTTGTTTATATTTACTTTATTCAAAGTTCTTCCTGAAGTCCAAACAGTGAAAGTTTTCTGTAATTTTCCTCTCATACTTTGTGTGACTCTTATTTTTGTGATATTTGGCGTGATGCTTTTCTCTCTCTGTACTCTGATACTGTGAAGTGCTCTGCAGCTAAAGTATTTTTACAGTTTATATTTATATATATATGATTTATGTTTCTGCTGAGCTTTTATTGCAGTTTGTGAGCTTTATTAAATACTCTTACATCAGCAGTACTCTTAAAGTAAAATAAATATTTCACATATTCTGGCTCAGACGAGTTTAAAATGACCTTTTCTGATTTAATATTCCCACGAGAGTTAAACATCGTGTGAGTAAACTTTGAACATATGAAGTATTTTATAATACTTTAGTACTTTTTACTATCTCCATGGTCAGTTTGTGCTTCGTGAAGCAGAAATCAGAGTTTGTTCTTCGTCAGTCGTCTCGGGTGGATCATGTGACACCTCGGCGTAAATCTGAAATATGAAAGTCACCAAACGTCCTGATGTTGGAGCAGACGTCAGGTCAGGCTCAGGTAGCTCCTCACCTGTTTCACGGACCTTCAGGTGAGAAGAGACTTTGGTGGTCAAAGGTCAAAGTTCAAGGTCATAACGTCCTTATAAAACAGTCGTGTTGCCCGTTATTGATTTGACCTCATCAGGAGGGGGTGGGGCTCCAACCAGCGTCCATCATCATCATGTTAGAAATAAATGTTAAAAATAAACCTAAAATCTGTTAATTTAATATGTCGGAACAATAAAACATCATAAAAACCAAAAATAAAAACGATACGGTCCAAACACCTCTCAGAAAAGTTGTTCAGGCGTCTCCTGAGAGTTAAAGCCGGACTGAACTGTTTTATTTCAGACACGTAACATCGCTTTATTTTCCTTCACCGACTTTAACATGAATCTCACCTCGTCCGCTGCTCGGCTCAGCTCAGCGTTATCGTCGATTATTCACTGTCTGTCGGACAAAAAGGAACAAACAGGCGAATCTTCATGTCGAACAGCCAAACCTGATCCAACAAACACGTTTTATACGAGTCTGAATGAACTGAGACGCTCTGCAGATCTTAACAAGCCAGTTAACTTCTAATTAAGACAGGTGAAGGTCGTTTAGTTTCAACAGTCCGACTCTTGGTGGAGTAAATGCAGAAGTGCACCAACAAAAGCCCCGAAGAAGAAGAAGAAGAAGAAGAAGACCACCGTACCGTAAACAAAGAAACTTTATAGAAAAATCTGGTGCAAATATTTAATGAGAAATTTCTTTTTTTGACATTGTGAAATAAACATTTTAAACATTTTCAAGTCAGACTGCAAAAAGTGGTAACAGAAATATGAACAATGAATAAAAAGAACATACATCTTTAAAAATACTGCAAACATCTTTAAAAATACTGCAAACATCCTTTAAAATACTGCAAACATCTTTAAAAATACTACAAACATCTTTAAAAATACTACAAACATCTTTAAAAATACTACAAACATTAAAAATACTGCAGACACCCTTTTAAAATACTGCAAACATTTACGTGCAGACGTCAGCATGTGATTTATGTTTTAAGTAGTGTAATAGATTACTTTACAGTTAATTATCTCAGGAGGAGTTTCTGTATTTATATGACCTGTATGTTGATGTTTTATATTTACTTTATATCAATCGTTCATTCATCTTTATCTGCATATTTTTAAACGCATAAAAAATGTAGAAACGCGAATGAAAACAAACTCAGTTTTTATAGAGAAAAAAATCTCCAGGAAATTTGGCTTTAATTCTGCCGATAAATTTCCCAGCGAGCAGATTCAGCTGTGTGTGTGTGTGTGTGTGTGTGTGTGTGTGTGTGTGTGTGTGTGATTGATGGATGAGCATGGGCGCCACACACACACACACACACGCACAGCTGTCCTTCAATAGTCTGGAGATAAGAGCCGTTATTGAAATCCCAGCTCCCTAACAGCCATCAATCACTGTGTGTGAGTGTGTGAGTGTGTGAGTGTGTGAGTGTGCAGTGTGTGAGTGTGTGAGTGTGAGTGTGTGTGAGTGTGTGAGTGTGTGTGTGTGTGTGTGTGTGTGTGTAGTGTGTGTGTGTGTGTGGAGTGTGTGAGTGTGTGTGTGTGTGAGTGTGTGTGTGTGTGTGTGTGTGAGTGTGTGTGAGTGTGTGTGTGCAGTGTGTGTGTGTGAGTGTGGCGTGTGTGTGTGAGTGTGTGTGTGTGTGTGTGTGTGTGTGTGAGTGTGTGTGTGTGTGTGAGTGTGTGTGTGTGCGTGTGTGGGAGAGTGTGTGTGTGAGTGTGTGTGTAGTGTGTGAGTGTGTGTGTGCGTGTGTGTGTGAGTGTGTGTGTGTGGAGTGTGTGTGTGTGTGTGTGTGTGTGTGTGTGTGGTGTGTGCGTGTGTGTGGGTGTGTGTGTGTGTGTGTTTGTGTGTGTGTGTGAGTGTGTGTGTGTGCGTGTGTGTGTGTGTGTGTGTGTGAGGTGCGTGTGTGTGTGTGTGAGGTGTGTGTGTGTGTGTCATGTGTGTGTGTGTGTAAAAGTGTGTGTGAGTGTGTGTGAGTGTGTGAGGTGTGTGTGTGTGAGTGTGTGTGTGTGCAGCTCTGATACGTTCTCTCTCTCTGCTGGATTATGACTTCCTCTGGAAACGAGGCGACGTGCCTTATCAGTCCTCCGGCTGGGCGATAAAACACACACACTGATGTCGAGGCTCGTGGCGTCGCTGCAGACGGAGAGAGAGAGTGTGTGTGTGTGTGTGTGCGTGTGTTTTCTGTCACACCAAACTCCGTTCATTTTCTTCCTGGGTTTAAAATCTGAAAAACGTTTTTCTGCTTCTTGGGTGGAAAACGTTTGTCTTTATGATTCTTTTCCTCCTTGTCGAACCTTTATATCGTCAAACCTACAAAATTCATGTCTGAGCATAATTTTAATTCATTTCTTAATTAAAAATCAGCTGTAAAACCAAGAAACACTCCAGCAGCTTTTCACAAAACATTTTCCTGATTAACATTATTCTGTTTTCGGTTGTTTTACAAAGTGGAAAAATGTGAAAACTTCTTCGTTCTCTTCACTCAAACTGGCATTTTTAATGGTTGTTAACTTGTTTTCAAAGAGTGGATAAATCTGAAATAGTATTTATGTTTACAGTCTTCTACCAACCATCCCAAGATTTCCCCTAAAAAGATTTTCTGCAGTGTAAAAAAATTTTCTTCAGTGTAAAAAAACGTCATCATATCATATGATTATTATTATTATCAGATGATTATTACTGGTGTCATACCAAGCTAACATTTCTGGACACAGATTGGCTATTTAAAAAACTCAGTTTGGGTTAGCATCCACCACCTTTAGAAACACACTGTTAAATATTTAATAAACAACCTGAAATTAAATTCAGGCCTCACATATTATAAACACATTAGTGGTGACAGGAATAATAATTTTTCACCAGATTGTAAAGTGTGTGATCCAGAAAAGGAAGTTGTTTTTGATGTTAGCGAACCTGGCTAACAGAGACAGCTGAAGGAAACCGCTGATATCTCGTTAGAGAAACTTCCTGTTCAGAAACCTCAGTGGTTTCAAAACTTGGTTCCTGTGTGGTTTTTCTCTGCAGATATGGCGGACTGAGCGGCGAGGCCCACGGTCTCGTCTGAGGCTGAAACCAACGGTACCCACAGTATGGTAAGGTCAAAGGTCAACTCTGCTTTGATCTCAGTGTCACCACACTCGCACCCAAAACTTTAATCAGCACAACCACAATCTGAACTGCATCTGCAGCGTCTGCATTAATTTACTCAAATCGAAAATAACAGCTGACATGACACTGAATCTTTGAGGACATGGAAATATTTGATAAAGGATTTGCCTTAATTTGACAGTCACAGTGTAAGAACAGGAGAAATGAAGAGAAACAGGTCAAAGTGAAATCAAGCGATGCAGCGATGTACATTTTGAGCCGAACCTTTGTTGGATGCCCTGTTTCTGTTTAGTTGAAAATGATTTATTGAAAATGCAGCATCATGGACAAAGAACGGTTCATTCACTAATGTGAAATGAGAAGTCATCAATACGACAACTCCAAAAACCTAAAAAAGGCCAGAGTACCCAGACGGCCATCATGAAGAACAACCTGCTGGACCTTTGTTCGTCATCTCCAGTAAGGAAACATCCGACATCTGAAAGGATGTTGTGAGTTTACACGATGTGACAGAGGTGGACATTTAACAGATCCATCGTGTCGTCTGATGATATGTGATGTGACGCAAAAGCTGGTTTGCTGTAAAACTGGAACGTAACATCACATCATGTCGCGAAAACACACCAACAAACGTCACAAAATGTCATAAAATCTCAGGTCGCAGAATATTTGAACCATGTCACATCAAATCGTCTCATCCTCAACAGTTCATCAACATCCGAACCTGCAGAAGGGAAACTGTCAAACATCTCTGTTACTGTCCGTCACGGCTTTCCCAAAATTCACATTTTAATTTTCCTCCAGCTTTTTGATCTCTTTCATTTTCTTTTTCTGTGTTGCCCTGAAAAACAGAGTGAGTGAAAGATCTCTCTGCTTCCTCCACATCTCAGGCAGCCACCCATCTGTCTGGATAATTTTCTAATGGCCCCGCGGCTGATAGCCAATCAGAGATAGGTTCACGACGCCGTGTGACAGGAAATTCAATTAGACTGTTTTTTTTTCTTCAGTATCGCTCTTTCCTCTCTCTCTCTTTCTCTGCCATGCTTTGTCTCTTGCTCTCTCTTTGTTTATCTCATGCTTTCTCTCTTCCTCTCTGTCTCACCATGCCTCCCTCTCTCTCTGTTTCCCGTCGAGGGAGAGTGGAAGAGTAGCTCCGGGCGGCGAATGTCATCCAGGAATACTAAAAAAAAAAAAAAAAAAAAAGGCTGCTCTTATTTTTCTCCATGAAAGGAAAAATGAAATCACAGGCTTTATGTCCTTTAGATTCTCTAAATGGACAAAATCCTTTTTCCTCCTCTTGTTCCTGTTTGTCCTTGAAGAGTGAATTTAACCGTTTGCCACTTAACGGTTTATTTCAGAGTTTACTGTACTGAAGGGAGAATCGCTCAGATTAAATCGATACTGCAGAGCCATTTAATATCCAGCTCACACTGTTGGACACTGATTTGTGCATTTACACAGCTGAAATATATTCTCTGATTCCATTTTTAGCATTTTTGTGACAACATTTTTTTAACCATCTGAGGAAAATTGTACACATTCACTGATAGAGCAAATGTCAATACCTGACTATTAAACACTGGAGTTTAGTTAGTAGTTAAGTGTTAGCTAGAGTTTGACTGCATGGTTAGTGGTAATAAGCACATTGCTAGGTAGACCATCAATATTTCTATCAACAGCAAACACACATTTAGTTAATTAATGGATTAGTTCATTGAAAAAAACTGCAACTATTTTGTTAAATTTATTTTTAAAATATTTCTTTGGAAAAATGAAATGACAAGAATGAACTTTCTACAGTGATAAAGTGAATTTCTTTGGGTTTCAGGGTGTTTTTTTGGAGACAAGCTATTTGAAGATGTTAACTTGGGTTCAGGGAAGCTGGGATAGATTTTTTAATGGTTATAAAAAGCATAAAACAAATACAGTACAAAGTTCTAATCATTTATTAAAAATCTACTTTAAACATACCTTTCTATGTGTTAAATTCAAACGCAATCAAGCTCTGTTTATGATGTTATGAAAGGTCTGGTCATTACTTACTTAGACTCTCCTCCATGTTGCAGGTGGATGCCAGCACGTCTTACAGCATGAACCCACTCGCTGCCCTCAGCATCGACCGTAGTGCTCTGGTGGGGGAAAATTACAGTCTCCATGGAGGACTTTTCTATCCTGGCATCCATCCCCTCTCTGCTGAAAAGCCCCAAGAGGCTGGTTCTTCTCTCCCGCTTGGTTATGATCTACTATACAAACCAGATGTAACCCTGTTGGATTGCCAGAAATCCGCAAATGGATATGTTGGACTTTATAAAAGCCCACCACCAGTGGGTGATGGTCTGGGGCTGGTCCGCCGAGTTCTGTCCAATGACAAACAGTCAGAACTGGGTATGAATGGTGCTGGCAGCTTCCTGAGACTGCCCTGGATCAGCCCTTATGCTGATGCAACAACGTACCCCTTCCTGGACATGGCATACAAGGCCTCCTACCTGTCCCAGCCATCGGCCTTCATCCACCAGCAGCTGGCATATCAGTCTTTGTGTGCTGCTGGGGCAGGAAGCAGTACACCTGGGGAAGACCGACTTTTCTACCTGCCTCATTATGCCCCGGCCCATCTCTCCTCTACGCTGGGCCCCCCCATCAGGATCCCAACAGCCAATCCAGCTCCTGCTGTCCTTTCACCGCTTCCCCACTGCCAGGACAAGGCCATGCAGAGCCTTGGGCCTCAGGTGCATCAGGAACACTCTGCCTTCAGCTCTAGTCCACAAATCCACCAGGAATCCAAGGCTCAGTCTGTTCACCGTACTGAGCAACAACATGGCAGCAACAGTGGCGCAAAGTCCAGTCAGACCACTTCCACCAAGAACACTCTTAGCAGCAGCGGTGGTGGAAACAGTGGTGCGTCTGTTAATATTTCAGCTAGCACTACTGCCTTAGAGTCACCCCCAGTTTCCCATCCTCCATGCTCAGTTCCCACACCCAAGCCGCTCAGCAACACCGCTACAGACCTCCAGAAGTCGCTTTACAGAAGCACCTCCTCATCATCAACCTCAGATTCAGTGTCTCGCCCCTTTTACATGGGCAGCCTGAGCTCTGAGCACTGCTCTCCCATGCATTCAGGCAGCAGCAAAACCAAAGATGCCAGCTCGGACCGCTGTAGTGCAGAGAAGTGTTCATCACCTGCAAAGACATCACTGGACAGAGCTCTACCTCAAAAGCCTGCCAAAAACCCTGGGGAAAAACCTTTGGATCTTTCTGCCAAAGAGTTGGAAGCATTCTCAAATGGATTCCCATCCAAACTAGAGGCACTGGCTAAGTTGGGGTATTTACCACCATCTCATTACGGACTTCTAGCCAGTCAGGACCAGCATGTTAATGAAGGTCTACCCCCATCTGTAACCACATTAGCAAAGTCTCCAGATCATCCTGAAGTCATCAGCACTGCATCCTCATCTTGGGTAGTTCCGGGTCCTTCTCTAGCTGTGACCTCTGACCCCAGCAGAGGCTCTCAGATCATGAAAAATAAAATTGTTGATAATATTCCTCATCATTCACAGCCTCAAAGCTCTCCTGGCTCCTCAACAGTTGAGGTAAGCAGTGCTCCCGGCCCTGCCTCAGGGAGAAAACAGTCTACATCTCCTCCAAAGTCCAAAGTTAATTTGGAGAAAGTCCATCCAGACAGTAAAGGAGAAGCCCATACACTCCCTGGAAAACAGAGCATAACTTCTGGTAAGCCTGAGCCTGAAGAGAACCAACTTCGTCCACACCAGCAACAACAGTCTCGTGTGGAAAATGCAAACACATCCAGTCAAATCTATGGTGACTCTTACCTTCCTCCTGGCTTAGGTTACACTAACCGCTACATCCCATACTCAGTTGCTGAGAATATGTCCTTGCAATGCATGACAATGCCAGGCAAAGGACCTCTCTATCCTCACCCTGTCTTGTTGGGTAGCAGCAGCTTTTACCCACCCCGTATTGCACCAAAACATGGCCTTCCATATGGGGTACATCCAAACCAAGGGGACTTCATGACATACCAGAATACCCGGGGAATAACCCCCCCATCTGTGACCTCCCACACAGGTCCAGGACTTGAGGCGCAGGATAAAACCTGGAATGCAGAACCACACAGGAACCAGAAAAAGCTGGATGTTGACATTTCCCAGAAGAGTGACAATGACAAAGACAAGTCCACAAATCCAACCATAAAGACTTTAAGCAAAACTCCCACTTCTACCAGAGAAGATGTCATTTGTATTGATCTGGTGCATGATGAGGCACATGGTGATTTGGCCACCATCAAGAACAGCTCTGTATCTACCATGACAGAAGATTCCTGCAAGCATTGCAGCAGTGGCTGTAGCCACGTTCAAGATAGACAGCCATGGGCTCCAAAAGCCCTTCCATCCGGCCAGGCTGCAGAGCAGAGGCAAGGCTCTGTACCCCACAGTTCCCAACCACAACATCCTCATCACAACTCTTCTTCATCACCTCTTCCTAATGAGGAGATCCCAGAGGAAAAGGAGGAGCCACTTAGTCCATTGCCAGATATCCCAGAGGAGCAGACGATGCACTGTGCCCGAACTTCTCCACACCAATTTTCTAGAAAATCTAAAACCGAAGCCTCTGGTAGTGCTGGGGACTTGATAAAGGCCGTCACTGGTGGTAGGACTGAGAGTGTTGATGACAAAAGCATAAGTAATGAAGTTAAGTTTGAAGCCTCAGCCAGTAAAAATGTTTCTTCTGAAAGTTCTGACAACAACTCTGACAACATCATGGGAGCAGTGTTTACAATAACCAGCCCAAAGAGTCCAGCTTTGGGGAGAAACTGTCATTCAGACAGTCCAGTTTGCAGCAGTAAGGGGACGGCATGTAGAGACTTAAGTCCACAGGTCTCTCCATGTAGAAGTTTCAATCCTCGAGTTCTAGCTGGAGGACTTATGACCACCAGGGCCTCGTTGTGTATGAACATCAAACCAAGAAATCCCACATGTAACAGTGGAGATGTGAACAGTCCAAATTCTGCCAACAGAAATTTTGTAGGCCCATTTTGCAGAAATCTGTCTCTTCAGGCTCCAACTTGTCAACCAAGAATTTTCAGCAGTCCATCTCATGGACACGGCAACCCTCTGTCTCCAAACTGCAGGACTGTCAATCCCAGAATTACAAATTATGAAAATCGCAATGCTGTGTACCCAGTTTGCGGAAACATCAATCTCAGGGCTCCTGCATGTGGAAAGAACTGTTTTAGTTGTCCAAAATGTGGAAATAACCTCTCTAAGGGACAGTCTTTTGGAAATAATCAGACAAATAACCACACCTGTGTAAATAACAATCCCACGCTCCCCACATATGGAAACAACTTTCCACGGGGCCCAACCTGTCGACACCTTTCACCTTGCAGTCCTACCAATGGAGGCTTTAACTCGCCTGCAGATCGGACTCCTGAACCGTCAGTTAACAAAGACCTGAAATATGAGGGCCTTCCCTCTAATGAGACAGAGTCCAGGCGTGAGATGTCAAACTCCGACCTCACCGCTGACAGCCATGAAGATGGGCTGAAGGAGGTCCAGGACAGCATGGATCCCCTGGCAGATGAGGACGAAAGCCCCGGCTGCAGCAGGAGCTGTCGCTCTGGCCTCACTAAACGCATCGCCAACTCATCTGGCTATGTAGGCGACCGGTTTAAATGTGTGACCACAGAGCTTTACGCTGATTCCAGCAAACTGAGCCGAGAGCAGAGAGCACTGCAGGTAAGATCCCTTTTTTTCATCCCTTCGTTAGTCAATGAAACAGTGGTACTTTGATGAGACTGTGAGGGCAAATCTAATTTTCAGTGGTGGTCTGGATAATCATCGCACCACCGCTGCCTCTTTGAGTTTGTTTTCTCATATTGATTTTTCTGCTTACTGTTCATTAAGGCAATTTAACTCACCCTCACTGAGAAGAAACAAGCTTACCCATCACTGCGTCCTATTCTACTGTATGATTCTGTGTTTTACCCACAAAGCTATTTTAAACCAGAATGTCGTCACTGTAGAAGTCCCACTTTTTCCTGTATTACTGCTGTAAATTTTTTTTTGTAGCCCCTGAAGGTTTGCATGAATATTAGAAAATTAAAGTCCTCGTGGAGGGATAGAAACTTGTCATTCATATTATGACCTTATAGTGTTTTTATGGGTAAATATGATGGTCGACGCAGAGCTTAAAGCAGTGCAGTTCTCAACCCTCTTAAAGCATTTTTGGAGGCGGTAGGAGATTGTGAGGATCATGTTCATATGAGACGTTTTAAGGTAGTTTGAATCTGAATTTGAAAAGTCCAATTCTTTGTGCACTGCAGTGCTGCTCGTTGTTAGGTCTTGTAAACGCTCATGGAGCAAAAATGGCTTATCAGTTTCCCTTGGCCGAACTCACGGGGAGATTCAAGAAGACGTTTGGAGGTTGGAGGAGATGTACAGGATGATGTGGAGGAAGATGGAGGTGTGTAGTTTTAAAAGTTGGGTATGAGATGTGCAACAATAATCGGCATCATTTGACAAACCTCCAACCTTAATCATACCATATGTGCCATAACCCTGATCTGTAGAAAGAAATTATTTCTAAATCTTGCGTTTGACCCATTGATTTGCAGAATCTTGTCTGACAGTCGGCTTGATGAATTAGTGACTACGTCCAAAATGGACAGATTTTCCATTTTTTCCACATTTTCCAAAAACTTTAAAAACGTGGCGTTGATGGGAATCAAAAAGGTGTGTGTTCAAATGCAGGAGGTGTGTATGAGGAGGTGTGTATGAGGACGCTTTGTCAGGGTGTTTCTGGGAGGAGATGTAGTAAAGGATTATCAGGTGGGGAGGTGATGCTTTCTCCTCCTCCTCTCTTTTTTCCTTTTCTGTCTCTAAATGTTTCGGTGATGCTGAGGTTGACTCAGGATAAGACTGTTGGCCTGCTGATTTTTCCCCCAAAAAATAAAAAAAAACTGAAGCAGAAAGAAAAACTCTTTCTGTTTTTTTTTATTCACCTCAGTCTGTTTTTTCGTTATTTTTCCTTTCATCTGTCTCTCTCTTAACATCTTTTTTGTTCTATTTTTGTTTCTCTGCCTCTCTGTTCATCACTTGTGCTTGCTTCTTGTTATTCCTCTTTTTCGTTCTTTCTCTTCACCACCACGTCCCCTCGAGATCCCCCCTTCAACTCAAATTAAATCTCTCCATCCTCTCCCCCCCCTTCATCCTCCCCTTTCATCCCTTGGCAGATGGAGGAGAAAGGAAAGTGGTACTTTTAATGAAATCCTCCTCTTCCTCCTCCCTTTTTTCGCCTTCTTCCTCATCCATAGAGCCCAGATTAGCCTTGACTACTTTAACCACACACAAAGTGTGCAGCCTGGTATGTGTGGAAGTATGAATGAATAAATAATCAACTACATTTCCCATCAAACTGTTTCTCTTTATGATATAAAAATCTGGAACAAAAGTGGGTGAAGGTGAACGTGTAAACATGTTTTGTTTCAGTGTTAAGAGTTGCATTATGGGAAATGTAGGATCCAGTGTTTTTGGAGATTGATTCATGCTAATTACAAAAAATTGGTCATCATCTGATTTGTTTCAGAGGGTGAGGACAAGAAAGCTGAAGAGCTGAAATTTAAACTCTGAGAGAAGCTGTGAAAGCACTTTAGAGAGTTGAAATCTTGGTATAAAAGTTGTTTTTAGGAGTTGATATGTAGATTGAAAGAAATTGAAAGAAAGAGTCCTGACAGATTTTGACAAATGCCCAAAGATAATGAGGAGACAAAGTATTTTCCCTTGTTTGTTTGTGAGGAAGCAGATATTCACTTATTTATTAAGAATACGAGCTCTCTCTCTTGTCCTCAGAGGACTTTCTGGACTGAAAGCTGAGCTGTTTGTTTCCGGCTTCGTGCTCAGTCAGTCGTGGGTCCTGAAGGAGGCGGCGATGGTGGTTGGGGGGGGTTCCTGCTCAAATTAACTCACATTTCGCTCCTACGCCCTTGGGTGCTGCCGGCTTCGGGCAGCGATGTTGGATGGATTTGTAGATCGTTTCACGGGTCATTAATTTTTAAAATAGGTTTGTGGTCAGGGCAGAGTGAGGTGAGTGAGAAATACTGGCTTGTCAGGCGGCACGCTGGGAGCAATTACCAACGGTTTCTAGTTGTTACCAACGGTTACGAGGTTTGGTTCATCTCAGTGCACGACGACGATCCTGAACGTCCGCCGCCTTTTTCTGGACATTTCTTAGAGGCGGACGAAGTTTAAATCATGAAATGTGTTCAAGATCAGACAGAAAACGTCTTCTGGTTGTTTCACATTGTTATTGAAGCGTGAGACATCTCAGCATGAAATAACATTTAAAAAGAAAATCTATTACAAATGATAGATTATAGAACAATAGAGGCAGCTCTGAAAGATGTTCAAAAGTCAGATAAAGTGCAGCGACTGAATGGAGTTGATCCAGAGTTTCTGAAAGAAATGTAGTTAGCAGATGAAGTGAAAGAATCAAAAGAGACAATGCTGATTGAATGCACTGACAGAAGATGAAAAGAAAAAAGGAGTTGAAGCAGCAGGTAGACAGGAAGGCAATGTCAGAGGAAGAAAGTGTTGAAATGAAAGCATTAAAAGAAGAAAGTGTAGGCTCTGAAAATATGAGCGCTGAGAGGAGTTAGTGTGAGTTTCAGAGGAAAGACTGACAGAAAAACTTAAGTCAAAAAGTCACAAAAATCAAAATGCCCCCTGCTCTTCTCTCCACATCTTAATGACAATAAATTCTTGAATAAATAATGACGTCCTCTGGCGCCACCTTCAGGCAAAGACAGAAATGTTGTGAGGATTGTTCGCTCAGACGAGGCTGTGATGAACTCGCAGCTTAATGTTGAAGGTCAACATTTTAAAGCTCCTGTTTCTGGATCCTCTCGGTGAATTGATGTTATTTAGAGGACGGTATCTTCTCTGCACCAGCAGCATCACTTCGTCTGTTCGATGCCAGCAGGGACTTTTATTTTTTCCTTCAAAGCGGCGGTGTCCGGGGTCACAGAGCGACTTTTAAAAGCTGATATTTTCTGGTGTGTTTTTTGTGGTTTGCGGCAGTGAAATCCTGAAGAGTCCCGCAGCTGCAGCTGCCTGGGAAAACAGTCAAAAACTCACCTGAGCAGCAGTGAAAGTCTCCGGTTAGAAAAAGGAAAAGGTCTGACTAAAGAAGGTGAAGTGAAGCAAACACTGATTCAGACTGAAGGAACGATCCTCCAAATATCAACCAAAGAGTCTGCTGTCACTCAAAAACCTGTTTCCTCATGCTGGGAAAGAAAAAAGCAAGACATTTAAGTGCTGAAGGAAATGGAAGTGTCAGTTGAAGATGAAAAATGTTGATTTTTGAACTGAAAGTGCTGCAGAGATTTAAATGTGTGTGGATTGCAGTAAAAGTACCAAAAATGTTGAAATGTGAGCTCTGAAAGGTGTTGAAGTGTTGGCTGAAATGAAAAGGAGCTGATATGTTGAACACACACAAGTGTCGCCCTGAAAGGAGTTAATGTGTCCGTTCATGTGAAGCACTGAAAGTAAAATAAATGAAGTGATAGTTGAAACACAGACTGAAGGAAAGTGAAGTGAAAGTGCTTTAATCTCACTGATTCTTTATTTTTTTCCTCAGCGAGCGATGCTGCGTTTCTCCGAGCTCGAACTGAAGGAGAAGGAGGGAGGACGAAGGGAGGAGGAAGAAGAGAAAGAAAGAGAAGAAGATGAAGAGGAAGGGATGACAGTAGCGTCGACGGGGGAGACAGAGCGGGGAGGCGGAGGGAGGGGGGAGGAAGAGGAGGAAGAGGGGGATGGGGAGAGAGTGGGAGGAGGAGGAAGAACTCCCTCTGCAGCCGCCGCCGAGGGAGCGAGAGGTAAGAGGATTTCCGGAGAGCTCTGCAGAATACAACACACACACACACACACACATCCCTGTCACACACACACACACACACACACACACACACACACACGCACACACACCCCCTCTCACACACACACACACACGCACACACACACACACACACACACCCCTCTTTCACACACACGCACACACACATACACACACACACACACACACATCTCACACACACACCACACACACACACACACACACACACACTCTCTCTTTCACACACACACACACACACACACACACACACACACACACACACACATCACACACCTGTCACACACACACACACACACACACACACACATACACACACACACACACACACACACACACACACACACACACATCACACACACACACACACATCACACACACATCTCTCACTTCACACACACACACACACACACACACACACACACACACACACACACACACACACACATACACACACATCTCTCTCTTTCACACACACACACACACACACACACACTTTGTCATACACACACACATCTCTCTCTTTCACACACACACACACATTTGAACTCTCAGTGCACCTCGTTCACTTTAAGCTGAACACACTGCTTCCCCCTGTTTTCTACAAGTGTGCACACAGACACACACACACACATTACGCACACACGCCATCGTTTACGTTTCATCGTGTTGCTGATTGTGAGTTCACTAGTCGATGATTCATTAAAGCACCACAGAAGAAGAAAACTCGACGAGGTGACGTCATTAAAGAGCTCAAGCTCAAGCTCAGACGATGGAAATATTATCGTTTGTGTTGTCCGTCCGCTCAGCCAAGCGTAAAAAACCTGAGTGTGCGTGAACACGGACGAAGGTTTGGCGACATGTCGAGGTCATTTTAACAAACAATAGTTTTTCTGGGATTATTTTGGATTAATCGTGCGAAGAATGTCAAATAATCTCTTTCATTCTTTAAGAAGTGACTTAAAATATTTACGAGAACTGAGTCAACTCAGAAGCAAAACCAGAAATGACTTCGCTTCACTGATTTCTTCGTGCGTGGCGTAGAAAACAAAATGTCCGTCTGTTCGTTTAATCACCCCAATAATCAAGAAGTTTTATTTTCAGGATGAATTTGTGATATAAAAAAGGATGGTGGGAGGAGATTTGCGACAAGCTCAGAAACTACGTTCAAATCAAAAAACACTCTGAACCTTCATTTACGGAGAGGAGAGGTCGAAGCGTTTGTGTTTTTGAGGACGAACTTCACTTTGAGCTGATGAGAGGAATCATTCGTTTGAAGAAATTCAGTCGAGGTTCCCTGAATTGTTGTGTTGATTTTCTTTAAAAAGGTTTTTGTCTTCTTAAGATTTAAAGAAAAAGCAGCTCAGAGACAGCCTCTCCGGTGATTCGTCACAATTATTGATTATTCTGATGGTGTTAATGTGATTTTTCCTGTCAAATCATTTGATCTTCTCAGATGTTTCAGGTTTTCTTCTTCTTCTCAATGATTGTGATGTGTGTGAATAATGTGAAGAATGTGAATGATTGTAATGTGTGTAAATAATGTGAATAATTTGGAGGTTTGAGCATTGTGAAGGTGTCACTTTGGGCTCTGGGTCATTGTGACGGCATTTCTCACTATTTTCACTCTTTTTACAAAGCAAACAATCAATCAATGGATCAATGGAGAAAAGAATCAGCAGATTGATCCAGAATGAAAAGAATCATTAGCTGCAGTCCCAAAATACAAACTAGTTGAAAATGATCCACCTCAACCAACTCCAACAGTAAAATCCTGCTTTTACATTAATGAGGAGGAAGAATCAGTAATAATTGACTCGTGTGTGTAAAGTTGTCGGCAGCTCTCTCGTGTTCACTGCACGCGCTCAGACATCAACGTTTCCATGGCGATTTGCCTTTGATGGCCGGTTGCCATGGCGCGTAATGTGTCCGCCACAGGACGTGCCGTGAGTCAGATGATCAGGACGGAGCGAGCGAGCATGAGAATATGTGGAGAGAGAGAGAGAGAGAGAGAGATGGAAAAAAGGGGCGAGAGACATAAAAGAAAGCAGATCAGAGAGAGAGAGAGAGGAAAGCCGACTCTTTGATCTGCCTCTGAGCGTCGACAACAGACAAGTGTGTTTAAGAATCAGTTTCCTTTAATGAGCCGAGCGTGTTAAAGGTCAAAGGTCGCAGTAAACAAACAGCCTGTGAAATGAAGGTCGCAGGTCCTGACTTTAGGAAATGTGTCGTCAGTCTGAGAGTTTGGGATTTAAAGGAGAGTAAAATATGAGCAAAATGTAGGGAAGACGAGAGCAGCAGGTTTCTTTTTTATCATTTTATCGGTTAAAAATCAGAAACGTGTTTATGTTAAAAAGATTTTAACTTATAAAGAAAAGTCCAAATTTCAGTTCTTGTTTTTCTGGCAAATTCTGTTTATGAAAAGCTTCTTAATGAACTTGTGATCTTGCAATAACAAAGTTGTGTTTTTATGATGATTTTCTTGTTTTAATTATCTTTTATTTTTTTATCTTCTATTTTTGACATAATCCTTTTTTCTTTAAGTAACAGTCTCTTTATGTCAACGACACGATCTTCTGTTTCCTGCTGCAGAGTTTGATTTTCTTTTTAAGAAAAGAAACTTTTCAGCGTTTATTTGTGATTACAGACTCATCAGGTTATTTCTCTGTGTGTCCTTCAGTTTGTCTTTTGAATGCTGATGAGGTTTTGCAGTTTTGCTCAGCGGTGATTTCTCTTTCACCTGTTTATTTCACCAAACTTCATCCAAATCTGCATCTTCATGCTGCCTCTCACACTTTTCTTTTTGTAAAATGTTCTTCTCGTTCAGTATGAAAACACCTTTAGGAAGCTAACGTTGAGGATATAATATATTGAGAATAGTTTCTCTGAGCTACGTCTTTTTATTTTCTTCCTGCAGGTTTCCATCCGTCCTGCCCTCACAGCCGTCTGTCCGTCCTCCAGGAGAAAGACGACGGCTCAGCGGAGGAGAAGAAGAACAAAGAGGAGGAAGGAGGTCTGCAGGAGGAGGAGAGGAACTTCGTCTCACAGCCACATCAGAGGTTTCTGTCCACATCCCGAGGCCTCTTTCAGGGAACCGCCTCCACGCCGACGTCCACGCCGACGTCCACGCCGGTCCACGCCGACTCGCCGGGACTCGTTTCGAACTCCATCACGGCGATAAACCGGAGGCGGATCTTCAGTCTGGAGCCTTTTCATCAGAGCAGCATCATCAGCAGCCGACTGAAGAGAGGGAGGGAGGAGGAGGAGGACAGGACAGGAAACCCCGACAAGAAAAACAAGCTGGCCAACGGTTCGTGTCGTTCGATTTTATAACTGCTTTGTTCGTCTGTTTGGAGGAAACAGTTCTTTGAATCTTTGAAAAAGAACTGTAGATGGAAACCTAAAATACTTAAATATCACGTCACATCTCTCTGATGATTTTATGATCTCTGAAGTCATTTTAAAGCAAATATGTCAAATGTTTCCTCTTTCCAGCTCTTAAAATGTGAGTTTTCGCATTTTTACTTTGCCCTCTCTGATGGTAAACTAAAAGTGTTTTTGATTTTGGACGGTTGATTCACTTCACTTCAGGCTTTAGGAAGTGTGACAGTATTTTCACAATAAACTCAGCTTTTATAGCTATGCAGATGACAAACAACTGTACATGTGCAGCGCTGATAATAACACCTGTAATCATTTATTAAAGGTAATAACAATAATAATCATTTATTCTCTAATTGTTCAGTTTGCGTCTTTATTTTTCGTCAACTGTGATTGGTTGTTGTTTCATCCCTCCTGACCTCTCATTGGCTGTTCTCCGTCACAGACTCGACGTCGGAGGACGTGAAGAAGCTGAAGGTTCGCATCGAGCTGCACGGCCTCAGACTCAACAAGCCCCGCCTCCCTGGGGAGTTCGGCCAATGGCTGCCTTCCAAACAGAGGTCAGCAGAGGTCGACAGGAAGTTCCGAATGGACGTCCCCGTCGTCAGCGGGAGGTCAGAGGTCAACGGAGGCTGGTGTGACCCGGCGTTTGTGAGGAGGGACGACCCAAGAGGTAACGCTGGTTAATCTTCAGCTTTCTGCATCCTCCTCTTCTTCATCTTCTTCTCTCTGAGAGTCGGAGAATAACACAGATGACAAGTGTGTGTGTGTGTGTATGTGTGTGTGTGAGAGCCTGTGGCGTGTTAATAGCCATCTAACATCTCCCAGATGGAGCTCACACACACACACACACACACACTCACACACACACACTCACACACACACACTCTCTCACACACACACACTTTTTCTTCTTGGTCTCTGCTCCGTCAGGATTCACTTCGCTCTTCAGATTAAAATCAAATTTGATTTCAACACTTGTAACCAGTCCTCACTTACTTTTCCTTATTTACTCATAAATGTACATTTACTCGAGTACTTTAATACAAAGTAACTTCTCGAAGATTTTGATTCGCACAGTTTGACTTTTAACGCCTGTGTGTGAAGTTACCGTTAGTGTTTTGAGTAAACAGTTACCGTGACAACCAAACAAAGAAAAGATGGATGACGACTGACGTGACTGATAATCAGCAAACAACAACAAACTGAAAACCTTCGAGATCAAAACTTTAACTAAAGTTTGTTCTTTCTACTTCTGCTCCACTACGATTCTCTACTTTTAACTTCTGTGTTTTTATTAAACTTATAAAACTTTGATTTTACATGATCAGCTTATTGAACACAAAGAGTTTCAGAATAAAAGCCTCATGCTGATTAGACCAATCAGCTCAAAGCTCTGCTGAGATTTTGAGTATTTTTACTTTTATGATCACAGCTTTACACATTTACTCAGGTAGACTTTGAACACAGTCAGAGTTCTTCTTCCAAAGCCCATCTAGGACGTTCGCTGTCAGATAATTGATTAATTGATTGATTGATGTGTGTTTTTTGTCCCGAGAAGGCAACAAAACAAAATTGTTATTTGAATTTTTCACTCGTGAATCCATGAACACGATAAACGACGTCGACCTCGAACGCACCGTCAGAGCAGCGGAGGGGGCGGGGCCGCGATTCAGCATAACGCTAACGATGATGTCACGGCTGAAAAAACAATAAACACTGCAGTTTGACGATTACGTTTTACTGCAACACTGATTACACACGTTTTTACTGCAACACACCCAGACACACGGGACACACACACACACACTCTTAATGTGACCAGAGTGTGTGTGGGAGATAAATTCCTATTAAGTAGCTTCACACACACACACACACACACACACACACACACACACCTTCATTATAAGCTGCATATTAATCCTGTTCACAGAGAGTGTGGAGGTGTACAAAACATCTGTGTGTGTGTGTGAATTTGCACACTTCACACACTGTGTTTGTGTGTGTGAACGCAGCGTGTGTGTTTCCTGCAGGCGTCTGCAATGGAAAACAGAAATCTCTCTCTCTCCCCTCCCCCACTATCTGCTGCCTCGCTCGCCCCGGCCGCTCGCTCGCTGCTCCGCTCTGAGTTTCTTTGTTCCTCTCTCTCTTCCTGTCTCTTATTATCTAACTCGCCCCCCACTGAAGGACGGCGGCTCATTTGTTGGCGAGGAGGAAAGTCGTGCACGTACACACACATAAACACAGACGAAGGATGAAGATGATGAAGGTGATGATAATGAAAGTAAAAGATGTGAGAAGTTTAATTTCATGAGTTCAGGTTTCGATTGGACTTTTTTAAGTCACACGTGTTGAGCCCTTCAGTGACCTCACTTCCTGTCATTATCTCTGATTTCCCTCCACAATAAAGGTCCAGACATCATCATCTACTTTACCTCAGTTTCGCTGTAATCCAGTAACCTGAACGTAAGCAGAGGTCGATCTGTGCTGACTTCCTGTTTCTACCTGTCTTTCTTTCAGGTTTCCACCTGGCCCCGCCCTCCTCTCACGCCCATCTCCCCCGGCAACCCTCCCCTGCATCCTTCCCCTGCCTCGCCTCCTCCCGCCTCCAGGACAAGCACCAGAAGCTGAAAGAGAGTCGCAGGCTGTCCGGTTTCCTGCCGTCCTTAGCTCTAGCCTCTCTCCTCTTTACTCCTCTCCGCCGCCTGAGCCTCGTCCTTTCCGCTGCCGTGACGACGACCTCGTCAAGCCGAAGGGGAAACGTCCGTGCAAGATGAAGCACACGATGGGAGAGTCGGCGAGAGACGGGGGAGGAGCCGATGACGAGGAGAGGAGCGGAAAGGTGGGTGAAGAGCGTTTTACACCTGAAAAACATCTCAATTTTTAAAAAGTTAAACATCAACGTGCACGTGATGAGGTGCAGTGACACCCACAAACAGAGAGGGGGCGCTGTGTCGACACAGGCAAACTCAAAGAACAAGTTTCACTTTCACTCCACCGACACTGATGACGCTTGTCTACATGGAAACAAAGCGAGTAACGACAAGGCTACCTGGATCATTAAACTACACTAAACTGCTGCTACTCAAGACTTCCTGTGGCTATTTCACAATAAAAGCGTGTGTGTCGTAATGCTAACCCAGCTAACGTTACCTCAAACCGATAAACAAACAATGGCAGCTGTTTCTGCTCCATTGTTTACTTTTTCTGCTGGATGGGAAATCATCTAAAAAGAAATCTTCTCAGTCTTACAATTAATGACCCTGTACGATCCCCGACATTTAAAACCTTTTAGAGTTTAGTCTTCTATCCTGATCAGACTTTAATCGACAGGTGCAATATGGCCGCACGAAACATCGTTTTAGCATCGACGCTGATGTGCAACAGTCACATCGCAGAACAACAACGTCAGGTCAGATAAATTTACTCAATCTCGTCGTGCTAAATCATTTTTTCGCTGTTTTATATGAAAGGAAAACTCGTAAGTTTCTTATTCCATGACTAAACTATGTTCTCTGGATATAATCGTGCAGCTTTAATGTAGAAAAACTTTTATCTTTCTCTTCGCGGCTCCAATACGCTGACAGTTTTAGAGACGATATTTCAGCACAGACACAAATATTGAACGATTGTCGGAGGAGAAACAGTTAAAACCACAATCACTTCTTCTGCTTCTCCTCTTTTCTTCTTCTGTTTTTCTTCCCTCTTTTTTTTCTGTTAATCGTTGCAATTATCGTCCTGATTGGAGCTCGCTGGGAAAACTCAGCAGGGACGATGTGTGTGTGTTCACTGTGTGTGTGTGAGTAATTCAATTCACTGCAGATTAAAGTGAAGGAGAGAGCGAGCGAGCGAGGGAAGGAGGGAGGGATGGAGTGATTGAAGGTTATGGAGGAAGAATAATATTCTCCACATGTACTATGTGTGTGTGTGTGTGTGTGTGTGCGTGTGTAAAGCGTGCATGTGTGTGTGTGTTTTGGTGTGTGTGTGGCGGCTTGCTTGTGCCATTTTGACAGCTGCTGCACCGGAGATTTCCTCAGGGCAGCGAGGACGCACACACACTAAACACACAGTGAAACACACACACACACACACACACAGCACACATACACACATACACACACACATACACACATACACACACACACACACACAGTGAAACACACACACACACACACACAGTGAAACACACACACACACACACACACACACACACACACACACACGTACACATACACACACAGTGAAACACACACACACAGTACACACACACACACACACACACACACACACAGTGAAACACACACACACACACACACACACACACACACACACACACACACACACGTGAAACACACACACACACACACACACACACACAGTGAAACACACACACACACACACACGCACACACAGTACACACACAGTGAAAAACACACATACATACACACACACACACACAGTGAAACACACACATACATACACACACACACACATACACACAGTGAAACACACACACACACACACACAGTGAAACACACATACACACACAGTGAAACACACACACATACACACACACATACACACACACACACACACACAGTGAAACACACACACACACTGTCTGTCTCTCACTCACGCTCTCTCTCTATTTTTCACTCGACCCTCCTCCTCCTTGTTTGAGAGTCTGCTGCGCCAAAAAACACACACACACACACACACCTCCGGGGCAGCGCTCGCATCCTGTTTGCCGATGCGTGGCGGCGAGCGGCTTCGTTTGACAGACGCCCGCGCACACACATTACACACACAAACACATTAACACGCACACACTGTCTGGCTGCTAAGCAGCGGAGACGGTTGCCGTGGCGTCAGCAGCTCAGTGATGCAGCTTCTCGTTCGTCTCTACCTGCTCGATTATCCTCGTTTAAAAAATACAGACAAACAGGAAACAGAATTAATTAGATTTTTATAAAGATGCAGATAAAATCTTAATCTGTAAATTTAAATAATTAAGATTCAACTTTACTTATCCTGAGAGAACTTGTCGTTCATAAGTTTAAATAAAGAGATATGAAACATGAGTAAACAGATACCAAATGAAATAATGGCTGCTTCTTTTCCACCTGAAAAGGTTCACGTGTTCAGGTATAGTTTGAATCAAGTGAGAAAAACGCTGCTCTTTAGAAAACCATCTCTTAACGCAGCTCGTCTCCGAGTCTGCGTTGGCACGACCGCGATGATAAATGATGGTCGTTCTTAACATCGTCTCTGTGCCGAGCTGCGATCTTCAGATCAACGCTCTTTTCTAACTAAAGCAACATAAATAACTGTGGTGGAGAGGCGTCATCGTATTTAATATAAAAACACATGAACGCGAACTTTCCAGGTTGAATCTGATTATTCGCTCCACCGTCCGTCAGCTCAGATGAAGATGACCCAGATGTCGTCTGATGGCCGACCTCGTGCTCCTCTCAGGTAGATCTGTCCAGATTACCTTCACCTGGAGGAGAAACCACCCGGCTCCTTTAAATAAGAGGAGCAGCAGTTTTACTCTTCATCCACCGATCCTTCACGATCCGTCTGACCCTGACGAGGAAACAAGATCCTGAACCTTTGGACTGTCCCAGAGCTCCGTCAGCACGACACGAACAGAGAAACTGTTTCACACCGCGAGAGAAATCAAACGCTCACTGAGAACGTCTTACGTCCTTTTTTATAAAAATGGGGACCTCCATCTTCGTCGGTTGGTCCCCAGACTGTCCCTGACCTCCATCTGAACATTAACCAGGGTAGTTCAACCAAGATCTGTTCTTCAGTATCTGATCCACCGCTGTAAAACTGTTTAACCTCCTCACTTACCTGAAAGACAGGTGACACAAGTCCACAGTCATCTGACCCATCACACCTCTCCATGCTGCCCCACTGCTGCTTCGTCTTTATCTGGACGGCTTTGGATTCCTGATGCAGGAAAACATCTGTGGAAGTGACGAGGATTCAGACACACTTTCGTCGTCCCTGAAGAAGCAGACTGACGTGTGATGTGTTTCATTCAGCAGCAGCTCAGTGGGAGAGTTTGAGAAGAAAAGAGGACCCAACATGCAGCCCTGTGGAGCTCCACGGGGGGAACAGAAGATACTTTCTTTCATTTTAGAGTCAGAGGTCCTGAACAGGAACAACGTGCAACAGCACGCTCGAGGAAATGAAATAAAGATGAGAGAGAGAGAGAGAGAGAGGCGAGGAGGCGAGCGAAGCTGAAGAGAGAGAGAAAATCTTGTTTGTTTCTTAGTTTTTTTTACTTCAAGATAAACCCTCCTCCTCCCCCCGCCTGCTCTCCCCCTCCTGAGCTTTCTGTCATCAGCCTTGGGCTTCACACACACACACACACACAGTCGTGAGAGCAGAGGTGGTGACAGCGCTATTTTCAACTGAGTCTGGAAAACTGTGTGTGTGTGTTTGTTTGGCAGACGTCTGTTTGTGTGTTTAAGAGAAAACATCTGACAGTGATGGATGTAGAAGGAGACCGAGAGCCTGTTTGTGTGTGTGTGTGTTTAATTGCTTTGTGGGCAATAAAACCAATCCTCAAGCGCATGCTAATCGCTTTAAATGTCTCTCTCTTTCTGCACACACACACACAGGTCTCTCCTCCTCGCTCGCCCTGCCACCGGCCTCTTTCTCCACAGCACACACTCTCTGCCCGTCCCGTCCCGCCTGAAGTTCGCCGCCTCATCGTGAACAAAAACGCCGGAGAGACGCTCCTGCAGCGCGCTGCCCGCCTGGGATATGAGGTAACACACAAACACACACAGGTGTGTAGACAGGTGAGGTGGGCGGAGTCAGAGGAGGAAAAGCAAAGGTTTGTTTGCTCATTATGTATGCAGAGGTTATGAATGCTTTAGTGATTTTTATTCTTCTTTCATTTCAAGTTGCTTACTTCAAGTTGCAAAGTTTTTACACTTACTTTTAAAAGTTTTTAAAGATTCTTCAGCCCGGTGAATAAAACTATAAAATAAAATATAGAGGTATAAAATAAAATATGAAAGTAAATAAAGCATAAAATAAAAGGAGGTGGTGATGTCAGGGTCATCATTATCAATCATCACATCAGAAAATTAGGTAAAAATAAGAAAAATAAGGATTGTACCAGAAAAGTCCTCCAGCTGCTTCATCTGTGCTTTGATCATTTGTATTGACATATATATATATATATATATATATATATATGTGTATATATATATATATATATATATATATATATATATATATATATATATATATATATATTCCACAAATGGGCATATATATATATATATATATATATATATATACCCATTTGTGGAAAAACTAAACTCATATTTTATTATTATTTTAAAGAAAACAGAGTTACAGTCTCTCTACGTCTAAATTTCTTCGAAGTGTTTGCGTCAAAATGCCAAAAATCTTTACGAGGTCGAGCTGACATGTACTACAGGCTTCAGGTTGACATGTTGAAAATGTTTACATGAATTTAGATATTCATGTACGTATTACATATATTTACATATATTTATGTTGATAAAGCTGGAAGTCACCAATCTTAATTTCGTTATGTGAAAACATGATGACAATAAAGATTCTTGATGAAATGAAGCCTCCTCTGCTCTCTTCTCCTTCCTTCAAATTTAATCCCTCGTTTCCAGATGAAAGAGATGAGAGGCCCTCTCTCTCTCTCTCTGGTGTGATTGTTTCGCCTCTAAACGTCATTTAAACATCGACCTGTAGATTTTAAAGAGCGCCACCTTCACTTCAGGACAAACCAGCAGGTATCATCCGCTGGACTCAACCTGTGGCACCGCCATTGAGCTACTGTGAGCCTTTGAAATTGAAATTCAGCCGACGTGCATGATGAAAACCATTTCGAGGCAGAAAAGGTGTGTGTGTGTGTGTGTGTGTGTGTGTGTGGGCATTTGTCAAACACACACGCACACACACAGTCTGAATATTTCATGTGCAGTGTGACAGCTCTTGTCAGGGCTCACAAGTGTCACCCTGCCTCGCTCGCTCTCTCTCTCGTTGAGGTGCAGCGGTGGAGTTAACGAGCTCAGTTTGCAAATGAAGCCGTCATCCATCACGACACACACACACACACAGAGTTTTTTCAAGGCGCAATCATTTCGAGAGCAGAAGAAAAGAGGGAGGTCGGCTCCGTCTTGTTCTCTTAAGGTGGAACTGCTCTTTTTCCATGAACGTGTCATCTTCTTCCTCGTTGGTGTTTAAGGCGGAAACACGTGAAGTTTGATTTGGACAGATTCAGTCTGAAAAGTCACGAGATTAAAGAAAAAAAAATGCTGCACGCTCTCGTCAGTCGAGTTTAATCTAAAATTGAGATTAAAATGTCTCAAATAATTTCTCTCAAAAAACTCTTAAAAATACAAAGACATGGAGGGAGAATTTGATGAACTGTTTTTTTTTCAGCAGTGTAAAATCTGAAAATAACTGGTGACTTCTATTTTTTAATAATTTATGGATTGTTTCTGTCTGTGCGGGATGTTCAGAGGATCGACCGTCTATTCAGCTCCAGTTTAAATTAAACCACAAGTTGAGTCTTATTTTTTGTCCCCGTGTTTCCTTGTGTCCAGGAGGTGGTGCTGTACTGTCTGGAGCGGCGGCTCTGCGACGTCAACCATCGAGACCACGCCGGGTACTGCGCCCTGCACGAGGCCAGCGCCCGCGGCTGGCTCGGCATCGTACGCCACTTGGTGGAGCACGGAGCCGACGTCAACTGCAGCGCTCAGGATGGGACAAGGTACGAGCCCACTCCGGTTTAAATCAGATAAAGATGGACGACATGACTGAAGACAAAACATCTCGATCGCCCCCTGGTGGCGGGCTGCAGTACAGCTCATAAGCCCCCTTTTAAGATTCAAGAAGATTCAAGATTCAAGAATTTATTGTCATTACACAACAATTACATCAGGCAATCATTGGTAATGAAATTCTTAAGTCCCAGGCTCTCCTAACAATGCTAAAGAAACAAGAAACAAGAAAAGCAAAAGATAATTTAGAAATAAAAAACAAATAAAATAAAATAAAATTTAAACATAAATAATAAACTAGAGTAATAAAATAAGTAAGACCTTAAAATATAAGTTATACAAATAAAATATAAACTGTAAATATAAAGTAAAGTATTATAGTAACATATATACAATAGATATATATACAGTAGAGACTATGCACAGCAGAAGTGGTGGGTTATTAAGAAGTGGTGGTGCTGTGAACACAGTTTAAAAGTCTTATGGCCTGCGGGATGAAGCTTCCCTGAGCCTGGTGGTTCAGGGCTCGAATGCTGCAGAACCGTCGGCCAGACGGCAGCAGGCAGAACAGTTTGTAGCTGGGTGACTGGGGTCCTTAATGATTTTGGTGGCCTTCTTCCTACACCGCTGGGTGTAGAGGTCCTCCATGGATGGCAGCTCCGTCCTGGTGATGTGCTGAGCAGCTTTCACCACCCTCTGTAGAGCCTTACGGTTGAGGGCGGTGCAGCTGCTGTACCAGGCGGTGATGCAGCCAGTCAGGATCCTCTCTATGGGTCACCTGTAGAAGCCTGCAGAGGATCTTTGAGTCCATGTTGAGCCTCCGTCAGCCTGCAGGAGGAAGAAGAGCCGCTGTCTGGCTGACTTTGTGATAAAGTCAGTGTGATGAGTCCAGGTGAGGTCCTCGCTGATGTGAACCCCGAGGAACCTGAAGCTGTTGACTCTCTCCACCGTAGTCCCGTTGATGGAGATGGGGGTGTGTTCCTCTCTCTGCCTCCTCCTGAAGTCCACGATCAGCTCCTTAGTTTTGCTGACGTTGAGCTGGAGGTTGTTGTCCTGGCACCAAGATGTCAGGGCTCTGACCTCCTCTCTGTAGGCCGTCTCGTCGTCGCCGGTGATCAGGCCAATGACGGTCGTGTCGTCAGCAAATTTGATGATGGTGTTGGAGCTGTGGGTGGCCACGCAGTCATGCATGAACAGGGAGTACAGCAGAGGGCTGAGCACACAGCCCTGGGGGGCGCCGGTGTTCAGAGTCAGGGTGGAGGATGTGGTGCTGCCCATCCGCACAGCCTGGGGTCTGCCCGTCAGGAAGTTCAGGATCCAATCACACAGGGCACTGTTGAGCCCGAGGTCTCTGAGCTTGGTGACGAGCTTGGAGGGCACGATGGTGTTGAATGCTGAGCTGTCGACGTGGTAATGAAGTCTTGTAATGAGACTCCACTTTGTCCCTGTACTGTCTCTTTGCGCTGCTGATGGCTCTCCGGAGCGCGTACCTGGACTTCCTGTACTCCTCCAAATCACCTGAGTTGTAGGCGTCTGTCCGTGCTTTAAGTTTGGCACGGACTTCTCCGTTAACCCAGGGCTTCTGATTTGGGAATGTCCGCACAGTAATCCTCGGTGCGAATGCGTCATCGATGCATTTTCCGATGTATCCAATGGCGTCCGTGTATGTGTTTATGTCTGTGTCCTTAAACACACACCACTCCGTTGTGCTGAAGCAGTCGCAGAGCAAAGCTGAAGTCTGATTGGTCGGACCATTGCTGAATGGTCCGCGTCACCGGTCCGGTCACGCGCTTCAGTTTCTGCCTATAGGAAGGCAGCAGCAGAACTGAGGCATGGTCAGATTTTCTGAATGGAGAGCGAGGGAGGAGCTTGTATGCCGTGTCCGCGTAAGGGAAGGTGTAAACATGATCGAGTGTGTTTCTACGCCACGGCGTGGGACAGCTGATGTGTTGGTGGTATCTCGGCAGGACTTTCCTCAGGTTGGCGCTGTTAAAGTCTCCGGCTACAATAAACGCAGCCTCCGGCCGTGAGGTCTCTGTCCTGTCGATAACTCCAAACAGCTCGTCCATGGCCTTGTTGGTGTCGGCGTGTGGCGGAACATACACTGCTGTCATGACAACCAATGATGTAAACTCACGTGCGCGGAAGATAATAAGGCCGGCATCTGATCTGATCATGAGGTGCTCCAGGTCCGGAGAACAGCAGCCCGTAGAAATAATCTCCACACGTCTGAGCACCACTTGTTGTTCACCATGAAGCAGACACTCCTCCCTTGCTCTTCCCTGAATGAATTGTCCGGTCCTGTCGGTGAATGGAGAGCCCTCGGGAACAATGGCGGAGTCCGGGATCGAAGGGGTCTAGCCAAGTTTCTGTGAAAACCAAAACGTTACAGTTTTTAATGTCCCGTTGAAACGCCATCCTGCTCCGGAGTTCATCCAGCTTGTTATCCAGAGACTGAACATTAGCCAGAAGAATACTCGGGAGAGGAGGCCGGTTTTCACGTTTCCTCAGCCGGACTAGGACTCCGGCCCGCGACCCTCTTTTCCTCCGCCGCCTCCGCTGCTCAGGTTCAACAACAGGTAGGCTCCGCCATGGAGATTCCCCAGTTGTACGCTGGAGATGGCGGTGGCGATGAAAAAGTTTTTTCCACCACCGACCTAATTTGTAGAAGTTTTTCTCTATCATATTGTATGATAGGGCTCTCTTTAGCAGGTTGCATAACTTAAAAGAAGAAATAAATAACAAAATAGTGCAAAAAAACAGCAAAGTTGAGGGGAGGAGCTCGAGACATGGCAGCCATCCTCGGCGCCATCTTGCTTAAAGATGTTAAAGGTGTTAAAGATTCTTATATTTATTTATTTACAGCAGTTTAATCAGCGTTTACAGAAAATTCTCTGATTAAATGGATAAATAAAACAAAAAAACAAAAAAACAAAAAAACGTGGTGAGGTGGGTGTTGGCTCAATTTCGCACTAAATGAATCTTTTCTGGTTATTTTCTTTATTTTATTGTTTATTTTATGGATTATTGTTTGTCTGATCGATCGTTGAGTAAAACGAAGCAGACGGTGACTCATCACAGTCCAGGTGATGCTGTAAGATATCAAACATGATAAACTAAAACTGTTTGTTTTAAGCAGGACGGCCGTGTGTGAAAAACCTGCTGAACAAAACAAGTTTTTATTGATCTTCTCTTTGGTGATTGATTGATTATTTCAGGCCGCTGCACGACGCCGTGGAGAACGACCACCTGGAGGTGGTTCGCTTCCTGCTGGCCTGCGGCGCTGACCCCACCCTCACCACCTACTCTGGACGAGGACCAATCAACATGACCCACAGCGCTGCCATGGAAACCTTCCTGGAGGGTAGGAGGGGGGATTAATAAATGTGTGTGTGCCTCCAGGTCATCTGCTGCTAATTGAACACACACACACAGTTTCACGTTGAAGTGAATCA
Organism: Scortum barcoo; assembly: GCA_023238725.1. Taxonomy (NCBI): domain Eukaryota; kingdom Metazoa; phylum Chordata; class Actinopteri; order Centrarchiformes; family Terapontidae; genus Scortum; species Scortum barcoo. Next base: position 14,213,408 of record CM041541.1, on the reverse strand, counting down.
GTGTGTGAGCATGAAGACGTTTTCTGTCACAATAAACTGAGACGTGAGGGAGGTGAAGCTTTCTCATCATGTTTTAGACTTCGACATGAATCTATAGATAAAAAAAATATTTAATGGAGGCCGGGCGGCAGCTTTAGTCCAATAAGAAATCAATACATAATCAATACATCACAGTCTGAATATTCTGATTACATATTGGCTGATGATTTTTAACCACATGACATTTAAATCAGACTTTGGCAGCAGATATAAAATCGAACCTGTTTTCTCTGAGCTGCTCAGATTAACATGTTAAACTCCTCGTGACATCATAATAATAATAATGTTTATTAAAGAAAAAATATAAATACATTAAATATATAAGA